>JACEVL010000384.1:1413196-1698196 GCA_020284085.1 Aporrectodea caliginosa | reverse complement strand
GAATTGGTGTACTTGCATTGAGAACTGTGGCTGGCATAGGCGTAGTTCTATCAGGCTTTGGTGTGTTTGTATTCGAAATTGTAGTGGCCGGCATACTTTTATTGATTGATGCATTTGGAGTTGGCGTGTGTGCTGTCGGATTTGACCTACTTGTGGTTTTAGTGGCAATTGCTGACGTAGTTGATGATGACGCTCTTCTCCATTTCTTTGTTGTTGCTGACGATCTTGTAATTAGTTTTGATGATGATGACGATGTTCTCACTAATGTCGACGTTTGTGTGAGCAACGTTGAATGCGATGAATCGGAGACGTTGATACATTTCTGATTCACACACATCTAGTGACACAAGGAAACAGTTCAACGATCAGAACTAGAATAGGTTGCGATGTGGATAGAGGGGTAGATAGATAAGAACAGTAATAGAAACATGCAGGTAGATATATACGTAGAAGTAGATTGATAGAAAGATATAGACAGACATACACAGAGGCACACGCACAGACAGCCGTGTAGATAGATGGATGGATGGATGGATGGACGGACGGACGGACGGACGGACGGACGGAAGGACGGACGGACAGACAGACAGACAGACGGACGGACGGATGGACGGACGGACGAACAGACGGACAGACGAACGAGACAGACTGATCAGACGGACCTGACTGAGGACGACGGACTGGACTGACAGACGAACAGACGGACGGATCTGACGAGACAGACAACAGACAGACAGACAGACAGACGAACAGACAGACAGACGAACGAACGAATCGACAGACTGAACGAACAGACAGACGAACAGGACGAACAGACAGACAGACAGACAGACAGACGACAGAATCTGATGAACAGACAGACAGACAGAACGAACGAACAGAGACAGACGGAACAGACGAACGGAGACAGATGAACGGACAGACAGACAGACAGACAGGACAGACGGACAGACGAACAGACGAACAGACAGACAGACGAACTAGACAGACGAACATGAACAGACGAACAGACGAACAGACAGACGAACAGACAGACGGAAACAGACAGACAGACAGACGAACGACAACAGACAGACAGACGAACAGACGAACGACAGACAGACAGACAGACAGAACAGACGAACAGACAGACGAGACAGACACATCAGACAGACAGACAGATAGACTGGATGAACAGACCAGACAGACAGACGAACAGACAGAACAGACAGACAGACGAACGAACGGACAGACAGACAGACGAACGAACAGACAGACGAACTGACGAGACGAACGGACAGACAGACAGACAGACAGACGGACAGACAGACAGACAGAACGAACGACACAGACAGACAGACAGACGAACAGACAGACGGACAGATCTGAACGAACAGAACGGACGAACAGACAGACAGACGGACAGACGGACTGAACAGGACAGACAGACAGATCAGACAGACAGACTGACGAACAGACAGACAGAACGGACAGACAGACAGACAGACGGACAGACAGACAGACGAACAGACGGACAGACGGACGAACGAGACAGACAGACAGACAGACAGACGAACAGACAGACAGACGAACGGACAGACGAACAGACAGACGAACGAACGAAGAACAGACGAACAGACAGACGGACAGACGAACAGACAGACAGACGAACGAACAGACGAACGAATAGACTGAACAGACAGACAGACAGACGAACAGACGAACGAACAGACAGACAGACGGAACGAATGATAAACAGACGAACAGACAGACAGACAAGACAGACGGACCTGGACGGACCAGATCAGACAGACAGAACTGGACAGACGAACGGACGAACTGAACGGACGGACAGACGGACAGACGAACAGACGACAGACAGACGACGGATCAGACGGACGGACGAACAGAGACAGACGAACGACGAACGGACGAACAGACAGACAGACGACAGACGAACGAACGACGACAGACAGACAGACAGACGAACAGACAGACGAGACAGACGGACGGACGAACAGACGGACGACAGACAGACAGACGGATAGACGGACAGACAGACGAGACGAACGAACAGACAACGGATCAGACAGACAGAAGACGGACTTGACACGATCAGACGAACGAACAGACAGACAGACGAACGAACAGAGACAGACAGACGGACGGACAGACGAACGAACAGACGGACGAGCAGACAGATGAACGGACGAACGAACGGACGAACGAACGAACAGACAGACAGACGGACAGACAGACGGACTGACGGACAGACGGATTGCCGACCTGACAGACGAACTGAACGGACGGACAGAGAGATGAACGGACAGACGAACAGACGAGACAGACAGACGGATGGACAGACAGACGAACGGACAGACAGAACAGACGAACTACGAGATGATGATGATTGAACAGACGGACAGGACAGACGAACGAACAGACAGACGGACGACAGACAGACGATCAGACGGAAGAAGATGAATAGACGAACAGACAGACGAACCTATGTGACGAACTGAACGGACAGACAGACAATGACGGACGAACAGACAGACGAACGAACAGACGAACAGACAAACAGACAGACGAACAGACAGACGGGAGACAGACAGACGAACAGACAGACGAACAGACAGACAGACAGACGAACAGACACGGACAGACAGACAGACAGACGAACAGACGAACAGATGAACAGACAGACGACAGACAGAACAGACAGACGACAGACGACGAACAGACGGACAGACAGACGAATGGATAGACGAGACAGACGAACAGACGGACGGACAGAACAGACGATGAGACGAACAGACAGACGAACGAACGAATGAACGAACAGACGGATAGATAGACAGACTGGACGGACAGACTGACGGACGGACAGACGACGGACGACGAACAGACGAACAGACAGACGAACGGACGGACGGGACGAACGGACGGACAAACTGATAGACGGACGACAGACGAACGAACAGACGAACGAACGAACGAACGAACGAACAGACAGACGAACCTGACTTGACCGAACAGACGAACAGACAGACGGACAGACGAACAGACGACGACGAACGGACAGACAGACGGACAGACGGACGGACGGACAGGACCAGACTGGAACGGATGGACGGACGGACGGACGGACGAGACGGACAGACGAACAGAACTGATTGACGAACAGACGGACAGACAGACGGAAGGAGGAGACGAACGAACAGACAGACGGGACAGACGAACGAACGAACAGACAGACAGACGGAAGATGGACGGACAGACGGACGGACGGACGGACGGACGGACGGAGGATGGACGGACGGACGGACGGACGGACGGACGGACGGACGGACGGATGGATGGATGGATGGATGGATGGATGGATGAATGGATGGATGAAAATTGGGTTTTGGGTGGGCGGGTGGGTGGGTGAACGGGCGGATGAAAGGATAGACAAACAGTCAGAGAAATCTATAATTATATTAAAAGCCTTAATTGCTCACATGGTTGCTTATCCGTGATAAGCTAGTAAATGAATGAATGAATGAATGAATGAATGAATGAGTAAATAAATAAATAAATTAATTATCTAACGAAACAAGGCAAGAAAGGTGCCCACCTGTCTGTCGCCGCCACATTTTGCTCCGTTTGGTACGAGTCCTGGGTCCTGGGTTCCGATTCCAAAGTCGAAGATGACAAAATGACAGGAATAGGGACCGATTGAAGCCGAAGACATCGAATAATATCTCTGGTAGTAATACAATGTTCCGGAAACGTTTTGACAGTGAAGCATTCCGCACTCGACATTTCTAGAGGCAGAACCAGAACTCTTACTTTGTAGCAGTTACTAGAAAGTTCTATCAATCTATCTGTCTGACGCTAGTGATGACCAAAACTGGCAAGTTGATTGTATAACCATGGCGATGATAATGATGATTCATTCACTCATTCATTCATTCATTCATTCAATCAATCATTCAAGTATTTATGTAGCACCTCTTCAAGGAAAATGCTCAGAGGTGCTCCCGACTCCAGCACCGTCAAAAAGAACAGTTTTCAAGCTCTTATAGAATGTGTCAGAGAGTGACACTAGTGAACAGGCGCAGCTCAAGAGGGAGGCCATTCCATACCGCCGGACCGACCACAGAAAGAGCGCGTCTTTGCATGATAGAGGTACGGGCAAACCTGACTGAAAGCACCCTTTCCCGACTACTCCGAGTACCCGACGCAGGTCAACAAAGGTCAAGTAGGTAAGTTGGAGAGAGGTCTAGCTGGCATCGCCATACCAAGGAGGTGACCCTGCACTCTATAAGCTGACGGACACAGGGGCGGCGCTGGGTTTTTAGTTCTGGGGGGGTCCACGAAAATGAAATTAACTTGCAAGCTGTGTGGCAGGAGCCCGAGTGCGAGGCACTGCGAGCGCCGAAGGCGCGAAGCTGCCCACGATTAGGGGGTCTGGGAGAGCGTCGTAAGCTCCCCCCAGCGGGGTCTGGGGCGGAGCCCCAGCCGCCAACGCTTTTGGAGTATAATGTTGCCATATGGAGCTCATTTTAGCCACTCTGAACTAAACATTTGTAGCTTTAAAATGAACTTGATTTGTTAGTTGTTACGTTGACTTGGTCAAAAAATTTGCAAACATGTAATTACTATTTTATCTTAATTAATTTGATTTTGTAAACATCCAGTTAAAACATTGAAACAGAAGAAAACATCAAACATCAATATGTGTCGTGACAAGTTTAAAAGATATTTAACTATTGCTTATAAGTTTTTGTCTCTCTTATAGTGGCAAGCCTCAACCAGTTCAGTAAGCGGATTTCTATTTAATGATGCCATAAAAATTATTATTGTTATTATTTTCACTAAGAGTCAACACTGTACACACGGACCAATGACGTACCAATCATAAGCACGCAGTGCAGAGAGGTTTAGTAAGTAAGTTAAATATAATTTAAAGAATTTGAGTAGACCTAATAAATAGTGATAAGCATAATATTAATTTAATATATTGGAAAGAGTTACAAAGTCATGACATTAGTTGCAAGGCTGTCAGCGAAACCAGACCCCCCCCCCCACCAAAAAAAATCTATTCGGATTTACACGAATTGGAGAAATGGTCTGAACGACAGCTGGGGGGGTCCGGACCCCAGGACCCCCCCGGCCAGCGCCGCCCCTGGACGGACAGGGAGCCACTGCTGGACCTCCAGCATGTAATTTGACACGTGGCTGAATTTGGGCATTTGGCCGATAAGTTGCGCAGCAGAGCGTAGAATACGGTCAAAGCAGGCCAGTCGTCCAGATAGTAAGCCAGAATAAAGGGATAGGCAATGATGACGACGATGATGATGACGATGATGATAATGATGACGACGAGGATGATGATGATGATAACGAGAGTAGTAATCTTACTCGGCAGCGCATGGAATGTATTCGACCCCGTTGTCCGTCCACTTCAAGCCACAGTTACCGTAATATTCTCCCTTGGGGTTGAATTGCCTGTAGCAGAGATTGTCCGAAACTAAGGTCCCTGGTCCCCAGAGCAACTCACACTGCGACTGATGGCTTCGGCACTGACCCTTGTAGCAATAGGCCGACTCCTGTAACCAACATCAATGCCACAGCGTCAACAATTTATGCCACATCTCTTGCGATTTAGTTTGTCTTTATTGTAGGACGAGAGAATGAGGTGAAGATGGGGGAAGAGAAGAAAACGATGGGCAGTAGCAAAAGGAGACGAATTAGAAAAAAACAAAAGAGGAGGAAAAGAAGAAGGATAATAAAAAGTAGGTAAGAGAGACAGCGGAAAAAGCAAGTGATACTCTTTGTTAGCTATTCGATGATGATAATGACTTAATGATTCTTGAAATGGTGAGTTTATGATGACTGAAGTTGAATTTATTGGTGAAATCAGAATTAAACACTCATTACAATGTTTGTGCACACAGTTCCATCTGGTTTGTAGCTGTCGGTCGGACAGCGAGGATCAACTCCATTGCAGGATTCGCGTAAATCGCAGTCATTAGATTTTGATCGACACACTGTACCGGAAGACTTAATCTGTCAAAAACAACCACAGCCTTTTATCAGGTTGTCTTAATCTTGAAGAGCCAATATAACAGTTGAAAAACAGCACAATTTAAAGGAATTTAAGAAAAGACGTCAATATTGATGTATTAAAACGCTCTATTATTAAGCTTACTATGAAGTAATTGTCACTGAGAAAAGCGAGGATTTATATAAGCGGAGAGTCAAAAACATGCTAAATTTAATGTCCACACATGCACGCTCACATATATACAAGCGCCAAAGAAGAAGTCTTCTATTCATAATAATCATTACTCACTTGGCATCTTGAAGTATCGCAGCATCTTCCGAAAGCACAAGCTGCTGAGGCTGTTAGTTGGCATGTGGTGTTGCTGCAACAGGTGCTATTGCATTCCTGTTGTTAAATATGGAACAATAGCAACTATTCGAAACCAACTCAAAGTTTGATATTGCAAGAGCAGCATGAACTATCTGAATATATTTAAATTTAAAGCATTAATGCGTCTTGCCAAAAACTTGTAGAAGGTAGAAAGATGAATAAACGGTTTTCGACTGTCAGTCTGTTGAAAATAGAGGTAGGCCTATAACGACTTAAGAGAAGAAGATGTAGACAATTAAATAAAATTCAGCAACTTCAAATACAAATTAAAATGGCAAATAGATAAAGAAATTCAGTTTCAAGAAACGAAGATGTAAAAAGATTATGGAAATATAAATCATGTCTACCGACTACATTCACGCGGTCAGTTGAAGAATAAAAGTATTAAGTTATAATATTTAGTATTACTATAATAAGGAAAGCCTGTTGATTAAGAAATGAAGGTGTGGAAGTAGCAGACAGAGGTGTCTGTAAAAACCTAAGAGAAGAATGAGCAGCGGACGTTGAAACTTACGCTGCTTGGAGCATTTCCACAGTCACACTCTTCTCCATTTTCGACGATTCCGTTTCCACACGTGGTGGAAGGCTGGAAGATGGTCTGTGGAATGTTGTAAAGGCAAATATCCAAACCCTCGCCGAAGGAAACGGTAAATTGGGTATTGGAGCATTCAGACCATTTCGTAGACAGCCGTTCAGGGCTAAAACCAGATATGAATTTATTCATAGCATAAAAAGCTTCATCCTAATCAGAGAATTACACAAAAGCGTCAGCTCCTTTCAACAAACCAGTAGTTTATTATCTTTTATCGATTAATCATAATATTAATCTACGCAATCTTAGTAGAGTTGAAATGAAAGGAATCTAATATCTCCAAAATATCTACTTCATCGTAGCATATTACAAATATTAAGTCCAACGTCGTCTAACTGCAACTTACTACAATTAAATTTTTTAATTTTGTTGCTCGCTTTTGGGTAACATAGCCTTCCTCTGTAGCAGCGCAGCAGAAGACAGTAAGTAAGTAAGTAAGTCCTCAACGCACAGCAAAGTGCCATTCATTATTGGTTACCACTAGATACTGAGCCACGATTCTATAAGAGTAAAGATTAGACTAGGCCAGGCCAGACTAGACTAGACTAGATCATCTCGGATTAGATCAGATCAGACCAGAAAGATTAAATCAGATTAAATCCCAATCTGACTTAAATGGCTTAGCTCTTAAATAGCGCTGTATAAGTTTCCGAGTTTGAAATTTCGATCACGAATAAGATCAGACGTGACTGACTCTGTATATGAAAACATGATGCAGCGGTTGTTTGCGTAGGAGTCATCACAGTTGCATGGATCAATCTCATCGTCATGCACTAGACCGAAATTGTGACCCATTTCATGTGCCAAGGTCGTACCTGCCGCTGCTGCCTGGCTGCTGAGATCCTATGCACAGACAATTGGCGTTGTTTCAAAACACGTTTTACATACAGATCAACAGTACTGTATTGATTACCAAGATTTTTATAATGTGATGCAAAATGGCCGAGTATAATATAGTGATAGCGTAATGGGATCTGTATGGTATATTCGGAGCACTTTTGTAGGTCTTCACAAAGCGCTCGCTATGAAACTGATCTGATATCTGATATGCAATAACACACCTGTCTGTGTTCGATGTTTAAAAGAGAAATCTAATGTAAAGTATATTGGTCCATTCTATACCATTCTATTCTTTTTTATTCTTCTTTGGTCTATTCTGCTCTATTCTAATATGTTCTACACGACACCAGTCTGTTCAAATCTGTTATAATATATTATATTCTATTAAATTCGATATGGTGCACAAGTCTCTTTTTCTATTCTGCTCTTCTCTGTTCTATAATTATGTTCCGTTCTATTCTGTTCTAGGATGTTCTATTATTCTACTATTCAATTCTTTTAAATCTAATAAAACACTTACAGAAATAATAGCTCCGGAATACTGGTTTGAACACATTGATCCAAGGTTTGCTTTCCCCACGATTCCACCATAGAAAGCAACATTTCTAAGCAACCAAACAAGACAACAAACATAGTCCCAATGAATCTGTGTTGATAATATTGATAGAGGTGACAGATAACATTGACAACGGATTAAATATGGCATTCACAGATGTCAACTGATTACATCAAACACTGTAAAGTAATAATATTCACGACTATTGATAAGACTTATCGCTGTTAACTCTGGGCATGTTCTCCACGGTTTACTACCTCCAGTTCATGAAGGTAGTAAATACTCTTTACGGCCTCGTCCTCACAACCGTGAAATTTCACGTTCTGACCTCCTCATTAGAAAGGGATTCATTACCAGGATGCTTTACACTTATTGACATGTTTTAGAACTTTACTATTCGTTATTATTATTACTACTATACATTATTATTGCTTCTATGTGTTACTTTACATTCTATTTTGATGTCCCATTGTGCGTTTGCTAATGGAGTATTAAAGGCCATACTTACTCACCTACTTAGCCTATCATTGGTAAGAGATGGCAATGATTACTTTTAATTGGTAATAATTATAGGCCTAATGATCTCGATAGCAGTGAAAAAACAAAAACTTGGTCATTATTAATTGCAACTAAAAATCGTCGAGCAGAATAATTATAGAAGATAAACAGAACAGAGTAACTGAAACAGAGAATAGCGAATAATAATAAGAAAAACAAGTAGAATACGACGTGTCTTACGTGATGATGACCCCATTGTCATTATAGTGAATGGGAGTGACGTTATTCTGTCGATACGTGTACCAATTGTCGAGAGCTTCGGATACGTTTGAGTCACGAATCGCAAACCGATCACCATCCGTCCAGACTTCCATTCCCACTAGAACTAGATAGATTCCAAGAGGTTGATAAGCCTACAAGTACAGTTCTTTGCCAATCGGGTGAAGGTCATCTTTCTGAAGGCCGGAAAATTCTATTTCGGCAATTAGGATATACTGACCACAGTGACAGTAAATAAATCGAAATATAGCTATTGGACTAATCAGGCAATTATAATGCTTATGAACATGGTTGATATTAGGCTATTGATCACAAGAGCTATGCGATTTATTCATCTGTTCTATCGATATACATGTACTAACTGAATGACAGCCATAGGCTACATTCTATACTGTAATAGCTGCTATAGATATTCATTTTATTTTCAGACAGGTTGACAGACCGCAACAGGTTACAATAGAAAGAAGTTAGTGTCAAATAATTAAATCACTAGAGGACAAAAACAGTCAGGTATACATACAGTCAAGTGAGATATAGAGCAAGCGTTTGGACTGTTAGACTACTTACAATAATGGTACCAATTAGTAGGATAATCTAATTGCAATAATTTTAAAAACTTATAGAATGATACATAATAGGCTACTTCAAAATACAATAACCATAATTATGGTTCTTATCAGAATGATTTCAGTTATTGACTACTCACCGTGGAAGCGGTGTTAACAATGTCTTTCGCTCTGCGATAAACATCCTGGATATTACTTGACCGTGCTCTGTACTGGAAGTAAAACACAAGGAACAGAACGGTTGAGTGATTTCAATAAAAAGTTTAGTCCGCCACTAATAGAACAATTGAATAATAATTTTCGTAAGAATAGACCGCTGATCTCATTTCAACTAAGATTAAAGCGTAAGATGTAAGTATTGCTTCGTTTGCTTGATGTGTCTCAGCTTCAAGCTCTACCGCTTCATAAAATAATCACCGACTGGTTGTAATCTAGATATATTTTGCAACGTCAGTTGAAATCGAAACCACAGAAATCAACTTATTCACTGTTGTTCAGTCGAAACAAAATCCAGAGGTATACGTAAGGTCAAACCCGGTGCCAGGTAAAGATTCAATGGTCAGAAGGCTAAGATGGATGATGCTTAGAGCAGTGAGATACGTAAGTCTAAGCGGAAAGGCAAAAGGAATCTGGTGTATATTTGTAAAAGAGAATAGTGTTGTCAGCTTTAAATGAAAGGCGAGCTGGGATTGCAGTAGGTGCAGTGTCTGACGGTTTGTTGTGATTCACAACAAAACATATAGATTTTTGACAGCCTTTCTCAGGTAAAAACAGAAACAATTCCGCCTATTATAGGAGAAAGAAGAAAATATTTGAAATACAATTGAAGAAAACATTGCTAATGTATAAATAGTCATCCATTCTATTCTTTTCCAGACTAAGAGAGTACTAATTTTGTTTGACAGAAACTATGACTTTACCTGTGAATTGTCGTTTGCAATGTACACCTCAATAACTTTATCTACTCTGTCTTCATCTTGTGGATAATTGAATGACCTTTTCATCTGAATTAAACAACAGAAAGAATTTCTGTAATATTTCATAACTAACTGCTACTTTAACACATCCGTAGTGGTTAGCGTGCTGGAGACAATGCAGAAGAACTGGAGACTGTTCCAGCCTGTTCTATTATGTTAGAACTCATTCTGTTCTTCTGCATCGTCTCCAGCACTGGCTTGGTCATCCCAGTCCTGCGCTGAATTGGTCTGCCACTATTCTTAGTCCACTCACTTAATCTGCATGATAAAAAAGGCAACTATTCCTTTAATTGTTTGCAGACATGTGGTGTTCCGCATGATTCCGTGTTTGGCCATCTTTTTTTTTTATTGAACCAGTTCATTACAAATCAGAACAGTACAATCATAACAAAAAGCAAGTAGATCAGTTAATGTGCTATTCAATATTTTTATTACTCTACTTGTTTAATCTAAATAAAGTTTATAGTGACTGCACTTGTAGATGAAAGTAAATTATATCATTCGGAACAAAGGGCACTCCTAGAAGGGATGACTCCCGCTGGTTAGGGGCCCAGTTAATATAGCTTGTGGCAGATGGCTTGATGGTAGATTATAAAGACGATAAGCAATAAATGCCATGTGAAGGTGCGATAAAGGCTAAGTAATAATAAAAACCTTAGTATCTTAGTATAGCACAAAAAAGAACTGGAGAAATTATAGATTATTGTTATATAGTGCGTGATTTTTAATTAAACATCTAAATTGTGAGAGACCTGCAGCCGTCTTAATTTCGTGCGGGAGGTTATTCCATAAGAATGGACCTTGGTATTTAATAGATAACTTATGAACATTCGTTCTAACAAGAGGATACAAGGTGCGATAATATATATTATATAATATGCTTCTCTATATTTCAAAAAACACATCCACAGGAACAAAGCTCGACATTTCTTGACATATCCATACTGATGATACTAAAGTCTACATTTCACTTCACCGTTTGTCTTTTGACTCTTAACTGCAGCTGTTATTCGCTGCCATTGCGGAGTTGCAGCCTTGGATTGCGGCCACTGAACTTCTCCTTAACCAATCGACGAGTGAATTTCTACGTGTACACTCTCCAAAGCAACTCACAAACTTGTGATGGCTTGGCTCGTTTAATTTGGATGACCCACTTGCTGCATTGACTATTACTGCTCGCAATTTGGGATGTCTGTCTTAGCGGACTGGTCATATGGACATTGGCCTCTGATGACAGCTCGGCGCTGGTGCGCCATCTGTTTGTACCTTGTGCAATAGAAGTTACTAATTGCAATTAACATTTCTCTACATCCCGGTATAATCGTATGCTTCTCTATCTCTCTGCCTGTCTCACTCTATATGCCTGCCTCCATCTTTCCCATTCTCCCTGTATACCATCCTAATTTCCAACCTGTCTTTCTCCATTTCTTATTCCCCCTCGTGCTTTGTCTGTAATATGTCGCAAACTCTCTCTTAATGTACAATTATAGATATGATATATTATATATATATTATTTTCTAATTTTTTTCTAATATATATATATTATTTTCTAATTGTCACTGTAGAACAGTGTAGATGGACCTAGAATGGCAGAAATTCTCTTACTCTGTGGATGGATCGACCAAAAGACTCCGTCAAATTAATGCTCGGCATCCATCTGAGTTGGCGGTCCGCTCCTGCACAGAAATAACAGGTATCCTGATATGTAATACAAAATTGACAGGAATCCAAGTATGTATTACCACTGACAGGTGTCCAAGTTTGTAACTAACTGGTATCCAGGTGTACAGAACATCCACGATTAGAAATTCCACTGTGCTCAGACATTTTTAAGGTAAGAGATGACACTAACATCAAATGTGAAAAGAAGGATTGAGTTGGCAATGTTAAGTGGTGTAAGTGGGTTAATTTGAGACGTAAATTGGTACAATGTGATGTAAGCAAGAGTAATTTAGTGTAACATAGTGTGACATAATTATTATGATTCATTGTATACATGTATGTAGGCTAATCGCGAAGCATTGAAGTGTAGCGTATCGTGTCACAGCGTAGTGTAGCGTAGATAAATGTTTTGTAGCGTAGAAAACTGTCTTTTTAGCGTAGACAATTGCTTCGTGGCGTAGAAAACTGCTTTGTAGCAAAAAAATGCTTTATGAGGTAGACAAATGCTCCATAACATAGAATGCTGCTTTGCAGCGTAGAAAAATGCTTTGTATTGTAGTTAAACGATGCATGGTGCAAAATATATTGCAATGTCCGAATTGAACTAGTAAACCACTTATCAAGTGTCATACCCACATGTAAACATATAATTTAAATCTAATGAAAGCAATGCATAAATCCGAGTGTTAGGTTGTGTCAACTTACAAAACAAAGTAGGCCTACACCAAACACTCAAACATCCTGCAGGCGGAATTTGCAAACATTGTAGGATAATTAAAGTCTGTCTAGTAAGGCTGAGGCATTAATAACAATGATATGAGTCGTAAAAGCACCGCCTAGTTTAATTACCGCAGCGGAAGTTAGTCTTCTTGACATCGTCACGGTCCCTGAAGACGCTGTGTCGACCGTAAATTTCATCACCCTTCGCTTCAATGTGATAGGACACGTTGCCAACCGCGAAGTAACCACTGAAAATTACAACAACAAATTCACACGTACATATTGCGCTGTGGACTGCCTACTTTAAGCAATAATTCATCACATTTTTAAAAGCCATGTATATGTATTCGCTAATGTAGGCAATTCGTAGGCAACGTTACACGGTTCTGGTCCGTGGACAAGCACAACGAAGAATCTATGGCCAGGAATAGAACAGACTGAGACGCATAATTATATTATGATTCCATGAGATGCATAATGTGTCAATGTGTTTTCGCATAGGTAGCCAATGCAGTTCCTCGCACATGCAACTGGATATCTACCCAAACTAAGGTAGCCTATGCCATTAATTTAACAAGCCACAACATATTAAAAGATCGTTCACGAGAAAGAGGCAGGCCTACACAAACGGTATTACTGTGGACAGTCAGCTCTCATACTAATGATGGCATGCATCAGTATTCGTAGCGCCTTGTTTCGTAAGAGTATTGCGCGAATTGCGCAAATCTGATGCAGGTAGACCTATTGGCAGCATACGTACTCAGATTATCTGAAAGGTCAATTTCTGTTCCATGGTAAAGTCTTTCCGATCCTGTCTGTAATCAACATCTCCTGGAAAGTATGACGCTCTTGATATACATGTACGTTCTCTTTCGGCGTGGTTCATTAACAGTTGCAGGTTCCTTCAACTGGAAATCTCTATGATAAAAGCGCTTATTTTAAAGTCACCTGCTGCCAGGCGTTAATGAGCCCTTCTGAACGTTGAAAGGAGAGCATTGTCAAATTCTATTTCTATTATATTGTATTGACTAACGTGATTCCTTTGCATGTGCTAACGGCTACGGCTGAATGATGTCTGTTCCTGACTTCACCGGTGTAGTAGCAGTGGCCCGTGATCTATACATTTGACAAACGGCGTCTTAGTAACAACCAACTACCCATTGTGTTCATTCAAAAGTCTGCAGTAAACATACATTCGTACATACATGGACGTGCACAGAGAATAAGGATGTGCTCGGTTTATAAGAGGCATAAATATTACTCGTCTTAAATGTGTAGTCCTGAGTTTTTTTATACTCACGTGATTCACGTCATTGTAGATCTCGCCCGCATTGGTTATGGCTTTTTCAATATAGGTCGATGCGAACAGATACCTGAATAAACAATGGCAAGGTGACTCTATTGTTCCATTGTTTCTAATTGAATCTATTCCAATGACTTGCTTCTGTAAGTTATGAAATTTGAACAGACCATTCAATCGATGGTCGCTTTAACCAAAATCCTAGTAAAAGTCATAATCTAGTCACATAAGCCCGGACGAAATCCGATTAGTCACAAAAAGTCAAGTTATGAAAGATGATCAAGTTGAAACAGATTTGTCCAAAGTCTAATTCTGAATGGCAATTAAGAACTGACACACAAGGCAAACCTTGCAGTGAATGCCAAAGCTTCTTCCTAAAGAGTTTTATGAATAGGCCTACTGTTAATTAAGAATTGTTCAGTGTCGTTAAGAAAGTATATTTCAGAATTTAATGCCTCCAGATGTTTGCCGCCAGAAGTAATTAGCTATGGCTTTCAACTACGTCTTAGAATAATAAACCATGTGAATTAATTTATTTTCACAGAGTTCTGGCCGAAGATAAGATGTTGGCCTAGATATTACGAAAAAGAGAGTTATCACCTTGAAGTAGGCTACTAGTGACAACTTCCTTATAACTTACGTGTTAAGTTTTAAATCCAAGATGAACGTTTCCTTGAAAGCTGTTACAGTCACAGTAACTTCTCTGTAATGACCCGTCTACAGATCACACAACAAGCACATTTCTTAATTTATTTCTTTAATTCTATTTGCTATTAGTCTTAGGGAACTAATCTTCGTTTGTCACGATACTTTACTTCTGTTATTTCAGTATTCCCAACAGAAAGAAAAAATAGGCTGTAAGCTGAAGTAGGAGGAACGCCTTGTTCAATTCCTCAAGAATCAGGTTGTTTGGCCATTGACCTATTCGGAGCCACATTGTCTACGGATAGGTCAAGGAAGAGAGCCAGCTATGTGCAAATGAGTGAAATGTTTAGTAGGCTAAATGAGCAGCTAAGGGGTCTTTGGTTAAATAATATTGCACAGTTTCTCAATTTATGAACGCAACGTTTCACAAGACTCTATTTAGCACATTCCTAGAAGGATTGGTCTTCGGCTGTGATTTGAATGTCCCCATAGATGGCACATTCTTCACATGCTTACATAC
The DNA here is from genome assembly GCA_020284085.1 of Aporrectodea caliginosa. Classification (NCBI taxonomy): domain Eukaryota; kingdom Metazoa; phylum Annelida; class Clitellata; order Crassiclitellata; family Lumbricidae; genus Aporrectodea; species Aporrectodea caliginosa. Next base: position 1,682,637 of record JACEVL010000384.1, on the reverse strand, counting down.
ATACATACATACTTGCACACTTACCTACATGCATACATAACAGTTGACTTACTTCAGTCTGTGTGCTGGTAAGTACGTCTTCATCTCGACTGACGATTAGAATGCTTTCGTCATCCTCATCCATATCACTAGCAGCAGAATGGATGGATGGATGAACGAATGCCACTTGTTCTAAAGTTATAGTAAGAACGAAAGAGGCAGAAGTCAATCCAACAGTTGGACTTAAACATCCTATGCCTTGATGCCTCAGATAAAACCTCTTTGAAGCTTTTTAAGGACACAGACATATATGGGCATATATATAGGCATACTTACATGCATATTATATAAATACATGCAAACAAGCATACCTACACACCTATGTAAATATGTAAATTTACATATGTAAATGCTCTGTTTAAAAGAGGCAAAAGGGAATTCAGCCCTTCAAAGAGTGGTTGAACGATGCATTACGGGTACTCCGCACTCGTCATTAAAATAGGTGAGGAAGAAGGTATTCCAGTATCAAGGTCTGTAGTAAAATTCGAATTAGCTACTCACCGGTTGCTGGCAAACTGTTGGCTTCGATGGTGCGTACCATTGTGATTTCCACGATGAACAACAGCTCTATAAGAATCCATCGGTTAAACATGGCTGAAGTACAGCTGCAAGAGCTATCTAATTATTACAAGCCAACATAAGTAGCAGTAACTTCTAGCTTTCCTTCCGTGCACTCTCCAGTCATCTAAGGAATTCATCGTGGTTTATAGCGGAGACTCAAATCAGCCAAGCGGTGCAAAACACGACCTCACGTTTGTTTTCCACATGTTTTGACGGCACAGTTACTGTAGACCTCGCATCGCCGCCCGAGTGATTGAACCTTTCGCAGGTGTTTTGATGGGCCCCGTCTTTAGCAATCTATTAGAACGACTCTAGCCAACCGAATGTTCAAAAGTTAAATTATTGGTGAACCACAAATCAAAGCAAAGATGTTTAGTAAGCAACAACCGACACTAGCACAGAGCTGTGAATGAATCGCGGTAAAATAAATTGGTGTTATACAAGCAAATACTATACGATCATATCAGAAACATTCACAGTTGAGCTCATTAAAGGGAAGCCCTAAAGGGGCAAGTCACGCTGTCCGGGTACCCAGTGGCGATCATAGGTAGAAGGGTAACAGTTTAATTGATATAGATATCTTCGTAGTTTTAACAAAGTGAAGAAATAGGAATTTTAATTTTTTTTAAAAACTTAACTAATCAACCTCAACTTACCTTACCGTTATAACTTAACTGAACCTACAGCCGCGCACCTCACCTGACCTCGTCTCACCATTCCTGACATTGTCTTATTTTAACTTAAAGTTTCTTACTTTACCTGAACTAAACTTTACCTTGCCTTACCTTACAAACGTGCAGTAAGATAGTAGCAGACAATATATTATTCTCAATGAATTGCGTTTCATAAATCATTACAATATTCGCTTATAGGCCATAATAGTGCAACAGTGGCTTCGTGGCTTTGCTTCTCACAAGGCGCGAGTAACAAATATAGGCATGAACCAACCTCATTGTTCAACGAAATAAGTAAAGTAAATATATTCTTTATTGTTATACCAATTGCGTATCAGCACTTTGGTGTACATGTACGTCTAGGCAGAGTACAGCATTCTTAGGATACTTATTTAACACAACAAATTGATCAGTGTCGTTCAATAGCTCGTCTAAGGAATGTTCTTTATTGAAAACGGGTCAAAAACTCTAGACATGCCACAACAGCATCGTGCAGATATCTGGAGAAAACATGGCAGCCAAAACAGCGTTATACGTAATGACGTAGATCGCTTTATTGTTGATATAATGTTATGAAGTTTATCCCCTTACATCGTGGGCCAGAAGTTCTTAAACGCATTTGAAAGCCAGACGACAGAATATAGAAGTTCAACCATCATAATTGCTGTAGCATTCAAGTTTTTAACAACAAGTGCAGCAATACAAAGACAGAATTGATCGCTCGCTGTCACCAATGACAACATCATAACAGTCGTAACTCAGGGTGATTGATGTTCGAACCTACGCAACGAGTAGGCTAGCGAGTTTTTCTGTGCTACATTGTTATGTATCTAGGACACGACCGCTGCACTGTGATCCTTTGTGATGTGATGAAAGAAGGTATTAGTGTTTATGCTTGCAAGAAATTAAAGTGTTTTCGTTTATCTTGTTGTAGATATCTTTTCATGGATATCTTTTCATCTTTTCTTTTCACGGCTCTAAACATCTCGATCTTTAGTCGTGCGGTTTGAAATGATTCTTCTTCTTCCTCTGATATGCTCTACTTTAGTTGATCAATCCTCATGCAAGACTTTGTAATTGTAATTGCGCATTTATATAGCGCCACTTTAGATGATACCTTCAGAGTCTCCCCTACCTGAGAACATAAAACTAAGATCGAATTATTATAGCCTAGAACCATTGTCAAGCGCTTACGATAAGTGACGCAAAGAAGCTCAAGACGCATAATATATCATGGTAAGATGTAGGGGTCTATTCGTCGCTCCTCAAAGCACGATATTCTGACGCGAAGACAATAAATCATCCAGAAACATTCTTTTGTCAATCTGTTGATGTCCGAAAAAATGGGACCGATAACAGCAAGGCTTCTCTGCTGGGCCGCAGATGATTGAATCGGCGGGACAACCAGGTCAGGTCACCTTGTTGACTTTGGAATAAGAATACGTCGCTTACAGCAACAATGGACCATAGTGTAACCAATAATTATTAGACACCGTATACTGCGGTGGCATATAAAATGAGATCGGATTAAGGCCTCGTCGACGCCCACAGTACAGCTACTAAAAATTCCTTCGTGTCAGACGGGTTTTGCTGTGAGTCAGTTACATCAACAGATTGACAAAAGAATGTTTCTGAATGAGTTATTGTCTTCGCGCCAGAGAACATCGTGCGTTGAGAAGCGACGAATGGACCCATACATTTTGCCAAATGTTTTTTGTTACTAAGCTCTAAGACATGCGTTAAGAAACGGCTCTTTAGTTGGGTATTTATGCGACTTAAGCTTACATATAGGTAGTCTTACACAATGACCTGTCTATATAGCCAAAAGCAAATAGATGTCTAAACCCTGAATATTTCCTTCATTACATGGGCAGCGTGCCAATAAACATCTGATGGAACCAACAAGGGCTTGATATGGTCCCAGCTGGCAATGCGGGTTCTGCATGGTCTTACGGAGAGGGCACTTTTGTTTCTCGTGTTAGCGTCCATTTCGTCCTGTTACCCTTTTCCAATTCTTACAACTTTCCGTTATCGAACCTTCTTATCTCAAAAGCTTGGTTATCTCTGCAAAACGCATTAATGCTCACATGCAATTGATTTTCGGACTGCACTCCATCTAATACGGCTAAGACCTTATGTTTCTCGATTTCGTCCATCCCTGACCGCCGGTCCCTTCGCTCTACTGTGCAAAGTGACCTGATTGACCCTCCAACAAGAAATGGAACAAAGCAGTATGGAACCTTAGCTAAGGTTGGTCCATCTTTGCGGGACAGGTTTCTAACGAACTACGAGATGGGTTTCTTAGACTCTTTTGACCCTTTTTTGTGAGCTCTTGAAAAGCATTTGGTTTTGGTCGTCGATTGATGTAATCAGATCGGAAGCACATTAATTTTTAGGAGTTTGTCTGAAAAGGTACTTCATAAATTTGTCAAAAAATTAAATTCATGTACAGGATTTTCTTACAACTACATCAAATAGGTCATCTTTATCACGCAATGTGTTACTTGTCTAGTCACATCGTTTGGAAAGATGAAGTTCAGACATCTGTGTAGACAGAGATCATAAATGCGGACTCCAAGTATACGTGTTGAAGAAAATTGGATTTCTTGGCTAACGTTTTCAGATCAGAAACAAAGACGCCATATCATATTAGATTACATTTGCATCACATTGCATGGACTCATTCGTAAGCTTTTAAAATAAATGTATATGATTCAGGTTCTTCATTTAGGCCTACGAATCGACTTTGTGTTGAAGAAAATTGGATTTCTTGGCTAACGTTTTCAGATCAGAAACAAAGACGCCATATCATATTAGATTACATTTGCATCACATTGCATGGACTCATTCGTAAGCTTTTAAAATAAATGTATATGATTCAGGTTCTTCATTTACGAATCGACTTTGTGATATAGGATACGTAAACATTTTGCTAGTAATTATTGTTACACACTGTTAGACCTTACACAGCGGTCAACTCTCACATTGAAAAAGAGTAAAGTGAACGAAGGACGAACTAATATTTCCATCAGAGAACACATCATCCATAACCAAGAAACAACGCTTATAAAATAAAAATTTTAACCAAATGACGTATGTAAACCGCTGTTTGAACTGCAAGCCGTTGTATCTGCATCTGCAGACACCATTAGCTGATCATTCTCCGAAAGCAACACGACCATTCCATGTCCAATGGTATCTATGCCATTGTGGTCAGTGGCAGTTCGAGTTAGACCAAAGAGCGACTCCTCATTCCTTCTCACAGACAAAGATAATGGCTTTCCGTTGCAAACTCCAGCGCTTGTGTAGATGTAATAGTAACCGTTGACTGGAATCTGAACAACGCTGTTTTCCACCTGGAAGTTTATTTCCTTTCGCACCAACCAAAGGTCGTAAGTTATCATTCCAGGATTTGTTACGTCCCTTGTTCGATATCCAGCCCAGGATACGGATGTTCCTGTCTTGAGCTCATAAGGAAAAGCAGTGAACGATATGAGATTAGATCCAGTTATCACTTCTCCATCAACCAGTACCATTCGAGCTTCGCTGGTGCAAGGTACAAGGACTGTTCTTGCGAGAGTGGTAGTACCAGTAGTACGAGTGTTTTGTCTGGTCATCTCAAAAGTGTAGTTCATCCCACTGATTACCAGCTGAACGGTGGCTGTTTTTCCAGCGGGCACTCCGACCGACATACTGAAGAAGTAAGCAGACGCATCTGAAGAACACGTATAAGCAGTGGTTGCGGCGTTGTAGAGCTGGACTGGTGACGAAGGATTGACCAGAGGACTTGAGAAAGGTAAAGTCCCATACGCAGACGAGGATCTAGCACCAAAGACACACAGCAGTTGTTTTTCATACTTCATCGTATCCGTGACACTAAACATCGACCAACTCGTCTCTTTCTGGTCCCTGCTGCTATAAACTCCGCCTCCATTTTGGCTGATGGAAATTGTGACAATCCTGTTAGCTGACAACACTCCACCTCGGCATCCACTGTCGACTCCGTTCTGTGCCGTGGACATCCAGTCGAAGCTAAGGGTAGGATAGGCACCAGCTGTTCTTAGCTGGGCTGTCGTTGACTCAAGAACTCCGGCGCAGATTTCCGTGTAGAGAAATTGTGAGACAGAAATCAGACTGCTTCGGAAGCTGTTAGTGGAGAAAATGTAACGAGAAAGACGATTGGCTAGAGCACCGTCGAAACGCAGTGGATTGGTCACTCCAGTCTGACTCTTTCCAAGATGGACACCAAAGGCACCTTCGTTCGCTGTAAAAATAATCATCTAATTACTTCAAGACTATACTTGCGCAATTTACTTTAAGTTGTAAGCAGCAGAGCTGAAAGGATTTTATTGCAGCAGCTATACTTAGACTGCTCTCAAATCTAACAGTTAAATGCTACTAGTACTGTGATGCTTGGTATTTTCACTTTCATCACTTTGTGTATTAAATTCATTTTGTAATTTTAGCCAAACAAAATGTGAGACATCTTACATTGGTCTGGATCTGAATTCGTTGTCCAAGCAGCTGACGTGGTTGACCTGACAGTACTTGTGGTTCTAGGGGTTACTGTAGTTTTGGTAGTTGACGTGGTCATGGATTTGGTTGACGTAGTAGTGGATTTGGTTGACGTAGTAGGGCTTGTAGTGGAGGACGTAGTTGAAGATATGGTGCTCGGTTGTAGTGTCGTAGTTGTGGCAGCAGAGCTGTAAACTGAAACGCCAAAAACATTATTAACAGTATACCTATTTTTACCAGGAAGTCAACGTGACATTAGTCTGACTCTTTCCTAGATGGACACCAAAAATAAAAATGTGAGAAATCTTACATTGGTCTGGGTCTGAATTCGTTGTCCAAGCAGTTGACGTGGTTGACCTGATAGGACTTGTGGTTCTGGGGGTTACTGTAGTCTTCGTAGTTGACGTGGTTGTGGATTTGGTTGACGTAGTAGGGCTTGTAATGGAGGACGTAGTTGAAGACATGGTGCTCGGTTGTAGTGTCGTAGTTGTGGCAGCAGAGCTGTAAACTGAAACGCCAAAAACATTATTAATAGTATACCTATTTTTACCAGGAAGTCAACGTGACATCAGTCTGACTCTTTTCTAGATGGATACGAACTATAAAGAATCCATCTCAAGCTGCCGCGTATGGACCCTGGGCAAGTCCTTCACTCGCAATTGCTCATGCTCTGAGTAGAAATCTTGAAGGGGCGCTATAACAAGTGCTCATACATACATATAAAAATGTGAGACATCTTACATTGGTCTGGGTCTGAATTTGTTGTCCAAGCAGCTGACGTGGTTGACCTGATAGGACTTGTGGTTCTAGGGGTTACTGTAGTTTTGGTAGTTGACGTGGTTGTGGATTTGGTTGACGTGGTTGTGGATTTGGTTGCTGTAGTAGGGCTTGTAGTGGAGGACGTTGTTGAAGATTTGGTGCTCGTTTGTGGTGTCGTAGTTGTGGCAGCAGAGCTGTAAACTGAAACGCCAAAAACGTTATTATTAGTACACCTTTTTTACCAGGAAGTCAACTAATGATCACATACTCTAGAATTTCGACGTTGATCTATCCACTGCGACTTCTTAGCAGCTCCTATGCCTCATTCTCTCTCTGGTCTCTCTTGCAATCGGACTCGGACCTCCACTGGACATCGATCTCTGGACAACCCCTCTTACACGACGCAGCGCCTGTGAATAAGCTGCTGCTTTGCGTTTAGCTTTAGAGTAGCACTTTAGAAAGTGTAGGTTAACGACTACGATCTAAAGTTTTAGGTTTTCGATTGCGATCACGATCGTGTCATTGACGTAGCATTGACTAAGCTATTACATGGAGACAAACCTGTGCATAGTCGTTGGCGATATACATCTCAACCACTTTATCTCTTTTATCTTCGTCGTGCGGCCAGTTGAATGACCTCTTGACCTGAAACAGAACCACGTCGATATTTTTCATTTATAATTCCCATAGACACTTGTGTATTTATACATGTATGCATATACAGAGTATATGTGTATGCATGTACATCTGCAGAAGTGTAGGCATGCATGCCATGTATGTAAAAATGAAAATCTTTTTCAGTAAAGTGTAATGATCGAAATTTCAGAACAACATAATTAGTCGTACTCTTGCTTTGGACTTGTCAGATTTCATCAAGTTTTCAAAAACGATGTGATCCGAACCTAAAAATGCAAAAAAGTGACATTTATAAACGAAAGATGGCTTGCATTTTAAAAATAAGACAGGAAACAACTGTAAACAATTACAATTCCAGGATATGGACAGATAAGCTTACAAAAAGCATCCATAAAAGGTAACCATAGTCCATCTAAGGTAGAAAAATAATCGAATATATTCTAATTTTTTAGCTAAGGTAGTCTACAGCGTGTAGAAGCTCGGAGTGGAAATTCTGCATTAAAATTAATCATCTAAGAAATGTAGACACAGAATAACTTGTCAAGTTTGTGGGTTAAAGTAACGATACTAAATCAAATAGTGCAACAGTATCACCACTGGAAAAATTAAGGGATAAAATAATCCTTAAAATAACCCTTCGACGTCTTAGAGAACAGCAGAAGAACAGACAATGAACTCATGAATTAATGTAAAATACTAAATTATTCCCATCGCATCTTAAAGTGAGAGAGACAATCCAATGAATATTTTAGATTAAAATACACCTCACCACATCTGTATTCCGACTTGGCATTGGGAAGACTTCGGTAGACAACGTGCTGTCCATGAAGGTGACTGCTTTGCGGTTCGATGTGGTAAGACACATTTCCAATGGCGAAATATCCACTAGAATCAAGACACAATGGAGATCAAAAGTAAACAGCTCAATCCACAAAAATCCATCTAACACTATGTGTTGAGGTAAGATATTATACGCTTACAATCGCAATCTCAATCTCTACAGTGCCAGAAAAAGCTTAGTTTGGGAATCCGTTTTAAGGAGTGGCCTTTTTGTAAGCAATAAATTTCAATCGTGAACTTTAAATTTCTAAAAACTAGCTTGAAAGTGTTGTGACTGGCAACATTTTTTCACGAGAGCTGAGTCGTTTTAGATAGTTGTCCAGATAATACACGGAACGTAGAATGAAGTCCGGCTGCCAGTAGACCAGGGTTAGGACCACAATGGCTCAATCCAGATCCTTTGCCTGCATAGGTCCATCTCTATGGAAAGGACTTCCTGCTTCTCTACGCTCTACAATCCTCTTTGGTAGCATTTCTACCTCTTTCTCTCACCTTAAAACCTTCTTTTCTCTCGGAGTACCTCGCACTGGGAGCGCTTCTGAAAGGCTTATGCTATGAGAAGCGCTTTATAACTGATCAAATACAATACAATACAACACAGAGAGGCAGATAAGCTGATAAGGCGGGTGTTGTTTAGGGCAAGGTAGATTGGATGTCGGTGCGGTGGGTTTAAAAAGGGTTTGAATTTTTGTACAGTGATGCTATAATTTGGAGTGGAGAACCTGAGAGGTATCCATCAAGATAGCTGAGCTTGAGAGAATTATGGTGGGTGAGTGGTAATGTTGATGTTATGTTGCCTATAGCGATGAGTCAGCAGGCTTTTGAGAAGAAGTCCAACAATGTTTAAGATGGTAATTGTACGTCATTGGGGCCTTCCCGCTCAAAGCGCAAAAGTCACTTTCCAGAATTAATAGAAGACACTTATTTATGAAGCGTATTATCCTAAGCTCCTTGAAGTCCTGATATTAAGTCTAAAAGGCAGATTTGGCCTAAGCGCCATCATTGCATTGAAAACCTCTTATACTGGCCACGATTTCGGTGCTATAGAAAAGATCTTAAGTAGCAAAACAAAGAAAAAGCGAATGAATGCTTACGTTATTCCTTTACATGTGCTGATGGCTGCCGTCGATTGCGTTCTGTGTCTGACGATTCCGAGGTAGAAACAATGACTCTTGGTCTGTGACAGTCACAAATACCATCTTCATTTTCATCACCATCGTCATCGTCGTCATCAGCATCGTCATAGTCATCATAATCATCATCTCTTTTCCTTTCTTTGGTCATCACCGTCATTACCATCTTCATCATCGTCATAGTCGTCATCTTCTTCTCCTCGTTCTTGTTCTTCGTCTTCCTCTTCATCCTATTCATCTGCCTTTCTTCTTTTCTCTCTCCCTCCTTGTTCTCCTTCGAATTCTCCAATCTGATGTCATCATTATCATCATCAACATCATTCATTTCTTCTTCAATTCTATCTTAATTCTTCGCTCCCTTCTTGTGCACCTCCTAATGTTGTTTCTCTTTCTTAATCTCTTTCTTCTCATCTTTCTCATCATCATTCCCTCTTTTATTAGTCATTTCTATCTTCACTTCTTAGCCATAGCAAAGTTCATCTGTCCAAATGTCATATATTGCTACATCACTGAAACATTTTTAAAAATCTAAAACGTATTAAACACGGAGTATTTTTTATAATTTCGTTGATGTCTCTTACATGATTAACGCTATGATACGTTTCTCCGGTGTCTGTGATTGTCTTCTCGATGTAATCAGATGCAAACAGACGACTGCCATAAAAGTACAGAAAAATTCCAAAATCGATCACTTGTCATTTGGTATTAGAACTCTGTCGTGGCCTAGATCTATTGTTCTGTAATTTAGCATTGTCCTGGTCTAAAGTATTCTGTGAAGAATGTCGTCCTCCAGAACTGAAGCTCGTTTGACAGAGAGATGGTTACCTGAATACAGTTTCTTGTAATGTCTGGGAGGGAGTACTTGACGATGGGATTTGTCTATTGCGTGTCTTATCGTTCATGCTCACTGTCAACAATTCCATGAACCTTATTTGGGATCCATGTGGGCTCTGCAAGGTAACTTTGTGGAATATGGGTCCTATATGTGCTGTGTATGGGAATGCTGGTAGGGATCCTATTTCATATTTTTCGACACTATGTTGTCCAGGAACTCTGAACACGGTACCTGGATAGGAATCGATCGATTGGGATGTGTGTGTGTGTGTGTGTGTGTGTGTGTGTGTGTGTGTGTGTGTGTGTGTGTGTGTGTGTGTGTGTGTGTGTGTGTGTGTGTGTGTGTGTGTGTGTGTGTGTGTGTGTGTGTGTGTGTGTGTGTGTGTGTGTGTGTGTGTGTGTGTGTGTGTGTGTGTGTGTGTGTGTGTGTGTGTGTGTGTGTGTGTGTGTGTGTGTGTGTGTGTGTGTGTGTGCTGGAGCTCGCAAGTGGTGACTCTTCTGGTTATTCGAACAATGTTCACAACTGATTAACGCGTCGTTCTAATTACTTTTAAATCGTTAAGGCTGGCAACGCTGGGGCGCGGTGGTGTAGGGGTATGTTCGGTGCCTTGCAGCCGGAGGGTTGCGGTTCGAATCCACCTCAAGCCGCCGCGTAAGGACCCTGGGCAAGTCCTTCACTCTCAATTGCTCATGTACTTCGGCGTGAAACTCCGATTCAGTGTCCGGCTGTATTCGGGAGCGCCTCTGAGTAGAAATCTGGAAGGGGCGCTATATAAATATCTGAAATGAATTAATTTTGTGAGGGACGCCAATCATCGTCGATATGACGGCGTCGTTAAATAAACGAATTTAAGTAAGTAATTTTGTGAGGTTTCTGAAAGGCGCTAGAGCAAGGTTCAAGATATATAACCATACGGGGACGTGTCATGGAATTTACCCTTAGTGGGAAATTCATTTCGAAGTAATCCACATCACACATTGCATTGGGTAGGTTCTATAACAGGCGCACCTTATATATCCGGAATAACAATTTGATGTTTTAAAAATAACCTCTGTGTGCACCCAGTGAGCGAAGCAGCAATCAAATTAGTCAGTCAATTTATATTTGTGTCAGTTACCCACCTGTTGAGACTTAGATCTAGTATATAGACTTCGTTGAAGGCTGTCACTGTTACTGTGATGTCTTTATAGTGCGTGCCCTTCTACAATGAAACAGTCATAAACATCTTTTTACAGCCACGATTCAAAAGAGTTGGGTCAGCTGTCTGAATTCGCCTTTTAATGGTTTGATGTTGTCTCACAAAGCGTAACTCTTAACAGGCATACAAATAACTTTGTAAAATATTCTTGATTTAGCAATATTATTTATAGCTTTAACTGCAAGTTCTAATGCTATTCCGATTTGCATTCTGTTTTCAATTCCAACTCTTATTTAAACACTCATGAGAGAACTCTGACTAGATTTCTAATTCTAGTAAAAACTAAAATAAAATGACGATAATAATTATTATAGCATGATGATGATGATAATAATGATGATGATGGGTCATGATGACGATGATGATGATGATGATGATGATGAATAATAATAATAATAATAATAATAATGATTTAATAATAATAATAATAATAATAATAATAATAATAATAATAATAATAATAATAATAATAATAATAATAATAATAATAATAATAATATAATTAATATCTCATGCATACATAGTAATATAAGGGACACTAATGTGCAATATTAGTTTAGTTTTTACAGTTCATTTTACTCAATTAGCAAAATGTTTTTAAAATATTCTTTCATACATCTGTTAAAATTGAAAAAATAATAATAATAATAATAAACATATTAAACCAATTGTTCTCGCAAGGCCAGTGACACTGTATCTGAAACGCGAAGGAATTTGTATGAAGGATTTCTTCAAGATCCTCTCAACAGTAATTGACTCAGAGGAGGTTCGAACCCGTACTCTCCGCTCTACAAGTAGGGCCCTCTAACCAATCGACAGCCGTTATCCACAGAATAAATATCGTATCAGAGATATCTCTAGTCTCAACCTTAACCCTAAGGATCCTGAGTGGCCGAGTGGGTTGGTGCCCGCTCGCCGCGTCGGCGCCCCGGGTTCGCTTCCCGGTCGGGTCGGTTTATCAGAGATTAATTTCTCGGATCTTTACTGCGGGTGGCTCGGTCGCATTATAAACGTGGAGTACAATACAACACACAACACAACACAATATACTGGGGCGCGGTGGTTTGGGGGTGTGTTCGGTGCCTTGCAGCTGGAGGGTTGCGGGTTCGAATCCACCTCAAAGCCGTCGCGTAGGGACCCTGGGCAAGTCCTTCACTCGCAATTGCTCATGCGCTTCGGCGTGAAACTCCGACTACAGCAGTAGTCGGGAGCGCCTCTGAATAGGAAATCTGGTAGAGGCGCTATAACAAGTGTTCAAATACAATACAATACAATACAATACTGAGTCGGAGAGTTTAATCGGTTCAACCTAATGCGTTAGACATAATTATTTCCTTGGTTCGTTTGACCTGTGCTGGATAGTTGAACCGGAACGCTGTGTATAAACTGTCCTTTCTTTAGAAGGACTGTGATTCAGTGAACCCTGACTGGCGTCTTCTTACCTGCGTCGAGGTGCTTCTGATGACTTTGACCCCGTGACTGACTAGGATCTGACTTGGTACATCTGATTCGTAATCCTCTGTTGACTCTTTCTGATGAGCGTCTAACGTCCCTGCTGCACCATATAATACAATATCATTCAACGAAATACAGTGTAATAAAATGCCAAGCAGTGCAGTATGATACAATGCAAATAATACAACAATGCAATGCATTGTATATGTATAAGGATGCGATAGATGAAATGACGTAGTATATATATATATATATATATATATTATAAATACATTGCATACAACATAATACCCTACAATGCGATAAAATATGATCCGATGCAATGCAATGCAAAGCACTGACATGTCATTATGCTTTGCTGTTACACTTCTGTACCATTCTGTATCATTTTATGACGTCTTAGAGGTAGTATAATAATTCCGCGCGATACGTGCTATACCTAACCACACATCCCAAACTATAGCACATGACAATGTGCGATTGAAAGCAATGCAACAGTTAAGGCAATGCGGCATTATTATGTCACTAAATGTAATCAAAATTACTGCTCTGATGTAACCTCCTGTGAGCTATTGTTTTATCCAGAGATTTGAAACTCTAACCAAATAGTATCTGGTAAAACACACCTACAACATAGCTTGGAAGCTTTCTTACCGGGATTCGATCTTCTCTCCGAGTAAACACCGATACAGCCTGTGAACAGCAGCCATATGACCAAAGCCGAACTCATGTCGTACAGCCCAGCGACGCCTAAGAGTGAGATACTGCCACGTTCGTATCGAGTGTCGCAGCAGTGTTGCACGAAGAGTAGGCCTAAGTGTGCTGGATTTTAAAGGGGGCTCCTCCTTTCAGTGTGAACTGAGCCCCACAATAGATTTTCTAGAGCGTGCTGTTCACTCGTGCGTACTGTCGCTGTTCTTTAAAAACCAATTTCAAAGACTTGCGTGAGTTAGGAACGATTACGTTTCCAAACACTTCGTAGACACTTATAGAATATTGTGTTTTACAGTAAGTGCTTGTGAATTGATGCAATGCAGTCCATCTTCACACACAAACATTAGCCGAGTAGCCTATCATATAGGGGCCAAGGCTACTCGCAAAGACAGACATGTAACTAATAACTACATGTAGATAGTTTTCAAAAGAGCATTTTAATCATACAACGGGTGATGTGATATTATAATTACTATACCTATCATCGCACGAATATTGTGCGCAATTGCGGTTTCCTAGCTATGACGTACCTGATAGCGGTGTGACTATCATATTTGTTACCAATAAACGAATATTATAATAATAATGACGAGGCTGATGATATTTTGATTCACTAAAGTTCCCAAAGGCGGCAGAATGTGGTAAACACAGTTGATGACACATCTCTATGGCATTCTCTCGAAGACTGGTATTGAGGTCGAAGTACTATTCGGCTGAATGGCACGCACGACCTCGATGACAAACGTCACCGAACCATGCTTCAGCTCCCAACTCATTTGCGTACAACGCAGGATTGAATGACTGAGCTGGCTGTATATAGCGTCGATGTTGACCCATACGACTACTTGCTGAACTCGAGTTTGTTTCAATTCAATAAAATCAGATGGCCACCACAGAACATCATATTCCCCAGCTAATAAAATCAGAAATAATATAATAAAACTACCATAATCAAGTAAATAATTGTTAATTAATCATCCACGTAGTACTTGTGCTACCGAATGGGATTACTAATAGGACTGCAGGATGATCTTCCGGATATACATCTGATTGTAACTTGATGTTGGTGCGCCATAGGTTGATGCCTTGTGCACTAGAACCGGCGAAATCGAACTTGCTGATTACGAATACACTTACATTATTTGTTCGCCCTATTAACCGTTCCCCTTGTTCAGTGTTTGCTTTTGTGAAACCCTGGTTTATCGCCCTTGTCAAGCGTCTGACTCACTGCACTTTGCCATTACTCATTCAATCTGATGTACTTGAATTCTTTCGACGATGTGCGGTGAACTGTGACCCATACAACAATCTCACAACCAATTCTCATGTAGCATGGATTATCAGAACACTTAAGAACGCCCTGGGATCATAGACGGTAGGCGTCAATGACGATCAATCGGATCCAATTCAATTCAATCGAATTCAATCCATTTCAAATCAATCTAATCCAATCCTATTCAATCCAATTTTAATCAATTCAATTTCATCAAATTCAATCCAGTTCAACGAAATTTAATTCAATCTAATGATATCTAATTCAGCCCAATTTAATACAATCCTTTCTAATCCAATCCAATTCAATTTAATTTAATCCAATTCAATCCAATTTAGTCCAATCCAATCTACTCTAATCCACTCTAATCTAATCATATCTAACGTAATCTGATCCATTCCAGTCTTGTCTATTACCTTCTGTACCTAATTTTCGCAAAACACAAGACCTCAATCGATAGTCGTTCAGGGCAGATCGCAATCCTCCCCATGCAGATGCCACCTACTATCGGCACTGTGCAGTATCATTCTATAAGCTACTTGGTTGCTGTTTAACGACACTGTGTCATAACAAAGATGATTAGTGTCACCCTCCTCCTTTCTCCAGGTTTGGGATTGGCACTACTACATGGTAGGGTAGTGGCGGAGTTATCGAGCTTCCTATGCCCGCTGTATAAATGATCGGACACTTAACTAACCAGACAAAAAGACTATTATTAGACCCTAGATCATTGACTTTAATCTTTGCATACTGACCCCATCTTGTCTACCCATACATGACATTATAAAAGAAAACATCCCATGTGTAAAGTTCCATTGTGCATCGACATTTAAGATATCTCACAGTCACATAGTCGAGTAATCGTTAGGATATCGGATATGTCTTTACCGGGAAGCGTTTGGTCATCAAAGGGGTGCGTCACTACAATGCAATTGACTAAATAATGGTGCGGTGTCAAGTCAGAGGGGTTTTCCACAGATGTGCGGCGATGAAATAAGAATCGGTTGTAGGAATACCATAGAGAAGAGGATATAGGCAGCTGGGGGAACGGACATTGTCCCCTGGACATTGTCCCCGGACATTATCCCCGGACATTGTCCCCGGACATTCCCCCCCCCCCGATTTTGCGTAGGGCATTATCCCCCGGACAAAATCCCCCCCTCTGTGTAAATAGCCTATAGTCTGCATGTCATTGCTAAACCTTAATTGCCGTTTTTGTTGGCTATTTCATTCAAGTGTAGGCCTAAACTTAAGACTTGTTAGTGTCAGTCGGTGAATCAGTTATAAAGTGAAGACTAGTTAGTGTCATTTAGACGAGTTTATGTCGTTCATTTCTTAACTGAAAGACTTGTTAATGACACTAACAAGTCTTCACTTAATAACTGAAGAACCGATTGACACTATACTAACAATTCTTTGGTTCAATTAAATAAAAACTTAATTTAATCAATGCAGTTTCTATTTACGGAAACACTTAAACATCTTATAAATCAAACTTCCATTTAGGTCAACAATTATTATCATTATCATATCATATCATTATCATTACCGGGGGGGGGGCCGGGGGGACAATGTCCTACACTCAGGCAGCTGATCTGTCTATAGATTGAGAGCGGTGGAGGATTTTCTGCGTGAACAAACTAGGCCATTGCCAAAGGGGCACATTACAGATTGCAGTAAAACTGAAGCTTAACAGATTAAATTTGATTAGTTAATTGAATTTAAAACCGCCAGCGAGATGACAATCAATAGGACATGCAATTACTTAAAGTTTAAACTTTGGAACACAAACATTAGGAACCGGAAAAAACGCTGCCTATCGTGGGAGGTTGTCAGATTCGCCTCTGGTAAAGAGAAATGTGATATGACCGATTGGATGCATCAGGGTAACAGGTGTCAGAGTAAGAGGCATCAGGGTGAGAGGGATCAAGAGGGATCAGGGTAAGGGGATCATGGTAGGGGAATCAGTTAAGACGGATAAGGGTACGAGGGACCAGCGTAAGAGGGATAAGGGCAAGAGGGATAACTGCCAATGATTCAGCAAAAGTGTCACAATTGAATTAAACTGCACGTAAACTATTCATAGTTTACGTATCACGCGATTTCTTCAAAAAGCACTTGCAAGGACAGCGGACAGATGTGTGCTCGTAAACAGGGCGACTCCTCTATCTACAATTGAGGAAGACAATGCAGCACAGCATAAGCATAAACACATACAAACACAGAGACACACAAACAGACACGAAGACAGGCACACAGACAGACAGGCAGAAAAACACAGGCAGACACAGATAGGTACACAGTTGATGTAGACAATGAAGCACACCATAGGCATGTACAGACATGTATAGGCATGTCTGTCTGTCTATGCTATCCACCAGCCCATTAAAGCTATAGGCTTATTTTCCGTTGTATAAATGATATAAGCATATAAAAACGGTTGTGTGCCTTTAGGTATGGGTTACACGCAGACCAAAGTGACTAAGTGTGAACGTGAGCTGATCACTATCATACCCATTGTCGGCAGTGTGTGTGCGCTCAAACGACACCCTCTTTGTGTTCGTAACTCTGGTTCCAAGAGCCTTCATAAATTTGATGCAAGCGTGCTCTAGCGGTGAGCATCGTGTCAGGCATGACATGAGACGTCATGTATAACATGAAAGCAATATCAGGAGTCCTTTGACACTGTCGACTTTACGACTTTATGCATGACTAATCATGATTTAGCTGATATTGTAGAACATACAGTCGCTCGTTTGTTGAAGATGCAGTATGTACCTATCATGTAACCACTTCGTGACCACTGATATGCAAAATATACTGTATTTCACTATATCATGACTCACTTTTTTTATAAAAAAATCTTAACATATTTCCTATAAACGTTTTTCAATAAAATTTTCTCAATTTTTTCTTAACCTTTCCATAGATGTATTTCTGTAAATTATTTTCTATAAATGACGTCCTGTGCTAAACGATAGCAATGAAAACATGATTCCATATTTCGAAGTCAGTCAAGTGAATCATAATTATTACCATCCAATGCCGTTCCCATTTCTGTCGACCTAAACATAACCGGTGATAACACCTACTCCAGCCACCTTCTTTTCTAGTCTCCAGACAACCGAATCTTTAACAACCTATCTGACTTGACGCAGCGCTCGTCAACAAGTTGGTAGTAGTAGTTCCAGTGTGTAACGACATCTTTTGGCTGTCAGAGTCGTTGACTCCTCCTCCTCTATGCAGCGTTGAAACTGGCACTAACACAGTACAGGCAGTGTCAATAAGTTGGAAACCTTGCTTAGCTTTATCGTAGACCTGTCTGTAGCAATTTTCGAGTTTACGATAACGATTACATTCTTCAGTTCCTTTGGAAGCCTATGGTAAATAACCTGAAAATATCAGTTTATTGATTTATACATAATATTGTCTCTTAACTCTAATCTAATCTAATCATCTATACTGACTTCTATAGCGCCGTAATCATGATGTCAAAAACATCAATCGATTGTTCTAAGTGAAATTGCAATCCAGAATCAACATCCATTGAAGAAGCGCTGATTGAAATCCGATAGTTTTAGAGAAACCAGAACCCTGGCTGCGGTGGGTGACCAAGTTGAAAGAGATTAGTCTTAAGTCGATACCTGCTTGAAAGCGAAGAATTGACAGAACGAACTCAACCAAAGCTTTTGACCGGCAACTGAGAAATGTCGAGTGTTCATGACTGTTAGGGTGCATGGCGCAGCAAGAGTCACAGCATTAATACAGACAGTATGGTGTCTGTATGGGGTTAAATATGAAACATAGATAGGCCAGATGGTTAGGACGTAGTACTCTATGAACTCGAAAGAAGATTTTGAAATGGATTCCTTGCTCGATAGGCAGTCGGGTCAATGAATGCAATATGGGTGTAACGTGCTGAAATTTACTAGTCGTTGTTATGGCTGTCGCAAGAGAATTTTAACTATTTGTAGTTTGCACATATCTTTCGTAGTTACACAAATGAGAAGTGAGTAACTGTAATTAGGTCTGCTGAAAATCAAAATTTTAGCGACTGTGAGTTTAGTTAGTATACAGGCAAACATACGTGATTCTATGATTATCCCGTATGTGAAGTTAAGCTGATCTGCATAGGTCTGAGCATGCTTAGAATTATATGGCTGAGTCAAACACCCCCTCAAACAGTAAGCACAGTCAGCAAAACTAATGAAATAAGTCATTCAAATTTGTGCAGGAGGGAGAGATTCATTGATAAAAGGAGTCAGAAGAAGTTTATTACTGGCCATCGAAGATTGAACATCGCCAAAATCAGAAGCAACAGTTTGGAGAGCAGGATTGATTGTGGAACTTTAGAAATCAAAAGGAGAGCTGCGTATGATCAGCGAACAAGTGGAAGTTAAGAGAACAACACAATAATAGTGAACAGAGTAGAGTTGTAGGCCTATAAGAACGGTGAAAGCCCTCTGGCTTCTTACACTTGTCGACATTAATATAAGGGCTGTGATTGTTGACAAAAGCCGACATGTACGATAGAGGGCTGCAATCAATGCTAAGTGTGGGTAGAAATAGATCAAATAATGTAGTTTGGTTTTATACGCCAGATGACAGCACTGAATACCTAATGCCATAGGTTTGCAACAAAAGCCGCATGAAATGCTAGTTTTTTTTATTACAGAAAGTCTGCTTATTTCGATAATACTTAACTATTGAAGTCAATTCACAACCTGCGATACGTCTGAACTATTAGTCATGATTAATAAAAATTTCGATTAAATTTGCATCCAGGATGCTGTTTGAGCTGTTAGCCGACGTATATGAAGTTTTAGTAGTTGACCTGGCTGTAGACGTGGTTGACGTAATAGGGTTGCGGCGGTGGACGTAGTTGAGGTTTCATTGTTGGGTGGGGTGATGGTTTACGATGTCGGTCGAGATGTGGCCATCAAGGACGACTTGAGGAGTTTTAAGATAATAATAATAATAATAATAATAATAATAATAATAATAATAATAATAATAATAATAATAATAATAATAATAATAACAGTGACAATTTATATGGCGCCGTAACACAGCCATGCCGCTACAAGGGCGCCTCACAGTCAACTAACAGCAGAGTATGCCTTACAGAACATATAAGTCTTGAGTCCAGATTTGAAGGAGTCAATTGCGTTAGCCTCTCGCAGGGCAGGAGGAAGATGTCGTGGGATGAGGCTGAACGACTGGGAATGGACAGACACGAATGGAGGAGATACGTTGCGCGATATGCACGACCTGCATGAATGAAAGGGACTAAGTACTAAGCAAAATAAGTCTAGAGGTAGGGGTATTAGAACTTTCAAATGTAGCAGCTGAGCCGTAAAGTGAAAATAGGAAAACAATCAATCTCCTTAATTGCTATCAGGAATCTTACATCGCAATCCTAACTAATTATGTCACACAGCTTTACGATCTTCGATAAATTTCGTTATACATTTTTATAGTGAATCTGAATAAATACAGCAGCTCTTCTAAACCGCTACTCTAAAAGCTAAGCGCAAGCTGTCACGAGGTGCTTGATAGTTTAGTGGTTAGGGCGCTAGCTGGAAAGTAAATTGAGAGGTCGGGGGTTCAAATCCCGCCAGGTCAGAAATTTGGTTCGAGATTTCTGGATTGGAGATTATATGCTCCATCTGTACCCCAGCCAACTCAGCTATAATGAGTACACTGACCGTACACTGTCGGTGAGAAGATGAGATGGCGAGGAATAAGCCATGGCCAACCACCCTCATATGCCGAGGCTAAGGAAGTGAAGTCACTAACACTTCATACCCATGGCTGTCTCAAGGGCTAACCTAAGGGCCTGCTCATCATCATCACCATCATCATCATCATCATCATCATCATCATCATCATCATCATCATCATCATCATCATCATCATCATCATCATCATCATCATCATCACCACCACCACCACCATCATCATCATCATCATCATCATCATCATCATCATCATCATCATCATCATCATCATCATCATCACCACCACCACCACCATCATCATCATCATCATCATCATCATCATCATCATCATCATCATCATCATCATCATCATCATCATCATCATCATCACCACCACCACCACCACCATCATCATCATCATCATCATCATCATCATCATCATCATCATCATCATCATCATCATCATCATCATCATTCAAAAAGAAATAGAAATTTTCCGGGTTTAATCAACCGCTTACAACGGAACTGAAGAACGCAGTCGTAATTGTAAACTCCAAAAATAATTCTACAACGCGACGTAAAAGCTAAGAGCATGGCACCAACTTATTCATAACTTCAACATTGCCTGTGCTCTGGTAGTGCCCGTCCCAATCTTGGACAGAGTAGGAGGGCAACGTCAACGGACCTGAAAGGCATAGGATGTCGTTAAACAATGAAAACTACTATTGCCAACATATTGACGAGCACTGCGTCAAGTCAGATAGGTTGTAAAACGACAAGGTGCTATGTTATAATCTGCAGGCAACGTTTTTCTGTAATCTGCAATATTTGAATTCAGCAATTTGAGTTTTAAAATATTACAAACTGTAGTTTACTGTTTACCGATCTTTAAGCAACGCCGTTGACAATAATGAATGTTCACAAAGCAGTGAATATAATTACTGATATGGCGTCTTCGGATTGGATGCGAGATCCCCTTGGAGAAATTTCCACTTGCAAATTATGCAAATGGGGACGGAAGGACTAGGTCAAAGGTCTCCTGATGTTGTCTTCATGCTTTCCATGTTTTCATGGCTTCTTGTAATAACTGAGTTTCTGCTTGTGTCTGTCTGTTTGAGCCTTTGTGCCTGTTTGTGTGTTTGTTTTGTCTGTCTTTCTATGTGTCTGTCTTTGTACCTGTCTGTATCTGTTTGTCTGTCTGTATATGCTTATGCTGTTTATCATTGTCTTTCAATTGTTTATGGAGGCGTCGCCTTCTCAAGTGCGCACATCTTTCCGCTGTTATTGTTATGGCTTGAGGAAGAAATCGCGTTCTATGTAAATTATGAATTGTTGACGAGCTGTTTATTTCAATTTTGATTGTTCTGCTGAATCGTTGGCAGTTAATCAAAGCACACGCCTACAAAATCATTCATTAGAGCAGTGCTGTTCGACCTTTCTGATATCGTGGGCCACCAAAGAAGTTATTCTTGAAACCGAGGGCCGCACCAGTAAACTAAATAGTCGTTTTCTGGTTATTTAGGTGTTCGATAATTTATATAACAGAGGATGTAGCGCTCTTTAAATGGTGGCTTATAAAATGAGTGCATCGACTACACAGTCCCCATAGTAGGGACCTACCATGGGAAGGATTGCGGTTCGCCCTAATGCCTTTTGTTTTCGATAATGAAGTGCAGAAGGCTACACTAGAGTAGACTAGATTAGGTTAGATATGATTAAATAAGAATGGTACTTCGACCTCGACCTCAATTCTTCTAGAGAATTCTATAGAGGTGTGTAATCAACTGTGTTTACTACATCCTGTTGCCATTAGGGACCTTAGTGAGTCAAAATATCACAAGAATCGTCATAGCTAGGAAGACGCAATGGCGCACAATATTCTTGCAATTATAGCTAAATTTAGTGGTGCATGGTATCATGCCAGCTTCTGAATGGTACCTATATTCAATTGGAAATTGTCTACGTGTAGTTATCAGATTCATGTCTGAAATTCCACCTAGTCTACAATAATTATTATGGTACTCACCTAATATTTAAACGAGAAGATTGATTGCATTGAATCTTATTAATACCACGTGCTGGTAATATAGTTCTTTACCGGAGACAAGATTCCATAAATAGAGACGAAGTGGTTGGAAACGTAACCATTCATATCTCAAGCAAGTTCTTGAAATTGGTTTTTCAAAAACTTAAGCAGGACGCTCGACTCCACAACACGCTCTAGAAAATCTATCGTGAACTTACACATAGGTCACTGAAAGGTAAAAGAACTCTATAAATGCAACACAGCTGCGCCTCATGCAACACTCCGGCGACACTCTCTGAGGACGTGGCAGAATCTCACTCTTGAGCGTTGCTGTACGAGATGAATTCGGCCTTCGCTATAATATGGGTGCTGTTGACAAGCTGCATCGGTGTTCACTCGGAGATCACGCCGATTCCCGGTACGAAAGCTTCCATTGAAGCTTCTAAGTCAGTTTTGCAAGATAGTAAATTTTGGTCCGAGTTACAAATCTCTGGGTAGAATAATAACCTACAGGAAAGCAAACTCCGTGACATTACACCTATCTGACTGCATTTGATGACATACTAATGTCGCATTGTCATAACTGTTGCATTGCTTTCAATCGCTTATCGTCAAGTGCTATGGTTTGAGGTGTGTAGTACGCTTCGGTGTGTATAGTACGGTAGAATATCGTACTTTATTTGTGACTTTAAAAGGTACAGAATTGTGCGGCAAAGCATGGTAGAGCATAGATTAACATATTGTATTGCAGTATTGTATTGTTATCTTCAATATAATATTTTACATCATTTCGTCTATGGTAACCTGTTGGATTGTTAGACGTTCAACAGAAGGACTCAACAGAAGATTACGAATCAGATGTACAAAGTCAGATCCTAGTCAGTCACGGGGACGAAATCATCGATAGCACCTTGACTCAGGTGAGAAGACACACGTCAGGGTTCACTGATTCCACAACCCTTCTAAAGAAAGGACAGTTTATACACAGCGTTCCGGTTCAGCGAACCAGCAGGGGTCAAACGAACCAAGGAAATGTTTAACGCATTTGGTTGAACCGATTAAACTCTCTGACTCAGTAGGGTTAAGGTTGAGACTAGATATATCTCTGATACGGTGTTTATTCTGTGGATAACGGCTGTCGATTGGTTAGACTGTAACGCGGAGAGTACGGGTTCGAACCTCCTCTGAGTCGATTACGTACTGTCGGGGGATCTTGAAGAATTCCTTCAATCCAAATTCCTTGGTTGAACCGACTAAACTCTCTGACACAGGAGGGTTAATACATTGTTAAGACAAAAAATATCTCAAACACGATGTCTATTATGCCATAATTTTATCACTGGAAATTTGCAAGCGTTATTTATATGCGGTTTGAGATGTATGTTTCATGAGACAATACAGAACTAATGGAAGGACAGATTAGATGCTTAACCCTTTCGCTGCGTGGGCCTTTTAATCCCGTACGCGTCATGTAAAGCTGAAATCTATAGGAAGTATATCCGGAATTTTCACATTGTATTTCTATGCCGAACTGTTTTGCAGGCAAGTATTGCTTGAAAAGCATAAGCCCTTTCCAAAGAATAATCTATTCATCAAGGGCTATGTTTTGATCAGGTGTGTTAGAAAACACCCCAAAACAGGTGCTCGGAATAACTCATCTCTTGACCAATATAAGTCAACAAATCTCTAACTTGTGCCGCTAAAAATCTACGTCTCATTGTCACCATATTAGTAACTTTATCTATAAAAATTTATGGATTTCATTTGTAAATTTATTTGCAAATTTTAGTCACAGTTTCTATAAACATGTTACAACAAACACATTTTTTTTAGCATAGATGTAGTAACTATGACATCACACAATGACTTCATAATCCATAATAAAAACAATAATTCCGCCATCTACCGAACGAATATTATCTTCAGTTATATAATTCATTACTTTTTATCATTCCAATACGCGATAACGTTGTATTCCAGTAGACGTAGTAGTATTATATCCCGTGAGCTTGAACTGTGTTTGTGACGAGAGGTTCTCGTCATCCGCCTGTGAGAATACAATTTTATGACGAGACATACTCGTCATCCGCAGCGAAAGGGTTAAAGAGCGACTTAAGGAAGCTGACCCAACTCCTTTGAATGTTGTCTGTAAAATGTTCCTTATAACCGTTTCATTGTAGGAAGGAGAACCATACATGGAAATCTCTTTGACAGTGACAGCCTTCAACGAAACTTATGTACTAGATCTAAGTCTCAACAGGTGGGTAAAATTATAAACTGACTGAGTAATATGCTTGCAACTCAGCGCAATCACTGGTGCACACGGAGGTTGCTTTTAAACATATCTTCTCATATTCGGATATATATATATATATATATATATATATATATATATATATATATATATATATATATATATATATATATATATATATATATGCCATAAGGTAATCCTGTTATGCAACCTACACAAGGCATCGCATGAGCTGGTTTAGAATAAAAAATCAATCAATCAATCATTTCGTAAATGAATTATCCACTAAGGATAAATTTCCTGACACACTCCTGTATGGTTATGTATCTCGAAACTTGCTCCAGCGCCATTCACGAACCTCATAATGATTGACAGAATGCAATCAGTAAATCAAAGAGATTGCCGTCAAACTCTCAGCCACGTGCTTTCGTTTTGAAAGCCAGCATAAGCGATTTTAAAATCATTAGGACAAAGGGATCACTGGCGAGCTTCCACAGACATGCAGAGCCTAACCGAGGGATTCCTATCAAGAAACCGTGTTCTAGGTTTCTGGACTACATACTGTTGAAAGAGAAGAAATAGGATGCCTACCGGTATTTCCATTATGTATCCCATATAAGATCCATATTCCCATATATATGACAAATACTGTACAGATCCCAAATTGATCTAAAATGACGCCAACGAAAATGCTGGCAGAGAGTATAAGCGATAAGACACGCAATAGACAAACCCCATCGTCCCTCGTAGATAGTACAGGACGCCGCACATTCGGAGTTCCCTCTCCTAACGCTGGGCTTAGCTCTGGACGACGACATTCTGCACAGACAATAATTTATATTAGGACAGTGCTAAGAAACAGGACAATACTTTAGAGCAGGACAATGCTAAAGACGAGGACAATACTTAAGATCAAGATAATGCTCAATAACAAACAATATTTTTAGTCGAGGACAGTGCTCTAATACAAATCAGAAGTGATCTATTGTTGATCGTTTTTCTATTTGTGATGTAACAGTCGTCTGTTTTCGTCTGACTACATCGAGAAGACAATCACAGGCGCCGGCGAAAAGTATCACGAGGTCAATCATGTAAGAGCCATCAACGAAATTCTAAGGAACATTGCTCCGAGTTTAAAATGCCTCAGCTTGAATATTAGTGATGTAGCAATATCTTATATGAATGTGATGATCAGGTCGTGATCAGATGAACTGTGCTGTGGCTAAGAAGTGAAGATAGAAATGACTAAGAAGAAAGAGAAGTTGATGATGAAAAGATGAAAACAGTAAAGAAGAAAGAGACTAAGAATACAAAACAGCAGTTGAAGGTGCCTAAGAAGAGAACGAAGAATTAAGATGGAAATGGACAAAAGAAGCTGAAAAACAATAATGAAGTTGACGATGATGATTAGGGTGGTTCATGGTCACATGGTAAAAACTGAAGTTCAAGCTAGCGTCCAAGATACCCCCTCAGTTTTTTACACCTGTTAATAGTATCATTCTGGCAAAATTTCAGCTTCCTACTCCAATTGGAAGACGGTGCTCACGGACCCTCCCTCTGTACCCCTTTACCACATAGTGCGATCAGTTAGAAAATACGTATAACGTCTTGAAATCTTAAATTATGATAAGATTATTAATTTACCAATATACATAGACAGTAGTTATATCATGTTAGCAATATTATTTGCTGCAAGGAAACATATAAACAATCAACAACTCTCAAATGATGGCCCAAGAAGTATGTGTCGCAGAACTTCATTTCTTCAGCAATGCATGTATAGAAGAATTCTTCGTAGTATCAGTGGGAACAGCCGTTCTGTTTGCCTCAAAAACTTGCAGGAGAAAGGCAACAACTTTCCTCATCATGTGGAGGAGGCTGCTGAATTCTTCAAAGAGCTTGACACCGTGTTCGACTGACACGCAATGCTCCGATCCATTTCTTTCCATGTTGAATGTTGATATTCTGCGTTCTAACGCCTGGTCTGCGTTCTCACGTCTGGTGGAAGGGTGAGAAATGAAAGACCTACTTCAGGGACTTGAGTAGCTTTGCTTTTTGTAACAAAATTGCTTCTTTGTAGCAAAATCTCTTAAGCTTGCTACCTCATGAAGTCTGTTTGCCCTACCTCTTCAATGGACTCATTGGACAATCTGCACAATCTTCATCTTCTGCCATTTCCTTCCAGCCTCATTGTTGAGGCAGGTGATGGTGGATTCACGGAAATTTTCTGTTTCAGAATTTGGCTCCAGGCTTTGCAATTTGTCATATGTCACATTTCAAAAGCAGCCTTAAAACTCTTGAATACTGGTATGTTTAGATAACTTAAAGGCTCAAAAGTGAAATCCATAGGTAAGATCAGTTCCATGAAAGGGTGACATCAAGCCAATCGCAGGAGCTCTCGACCAATTATATTTTTCAGAAAAAAACATGCTCCATTCAAGCGACCAGTGTTCACAGAAGTAGTGTCAAAGCTGATGACTTGAACTTTTTCAGTCAACTTCCATGCTTGCAGCAGATCATAAATAGACTTGGCTTCATTAAGTCCTCTTCCAGAGGCCAACTTTAGAATTCCAAACAGGTTATCTTTGTCACCTTCAGAAACCAGCACTGATAAGCGGTTAAGTGCTTTCAAAAATCTCGGAAAGCAGTTTACCAACCCTGTTAACCACCAAGGGACAATCTGGTATAGATCCGCCTATTACGGAATCAGCATGTTCATTTTTAGCTTTGTATGTATGTATGCATGTGTGTTTGTATGCATGTATTTATGTATGTATTTATGTATATATATAGTATCTGTACATATATACATATTATATACATATATTGTTTGTATGTACATATCAATGTATGAAATGCTGCAGAATGCAGATGAAATGCAATCAAAGATATGATTTCTGGAATTATGTGTTGCATAAACAGTACCTTTGTACATATATCAACAAAATATAATTTTCAGTACAATGTCTGGTAATGAACAGGAAGTAGACAGCAAAATCTGTAATAAGAACCGTCCAATGAGTCCTAAATATAAAAGTTAGTAAGAGAACATAACTGCATAATTCCATAAGAAAGTTACCAAGATGATCACAAATTTGTAACACATTCATTTGCTTTTACATGACGATTACAATGGTGTAAGTTTATGTCATTGAGCACCGTCTTCCAGTTGGAGTAGGAAGCTGAAATTTTGCCAGGTTAATACAAATAACAAGTGTAAAAAATGTAGTGGGTATCTTGGCCCCTAGCTTCACTTTTATGTTTTTGGACCACCCTAATGATGATGATGATGACAAGATGGAAAATACAACAGAGAAGGAAGAGAGATGGAGAAATAGGAGGAAAGTAGAAGGCGCAGAAGAATAGGGTGAAGAAGAAGGCGAAAAATAACAAAGAGGTGGAGAGAAAGAAGAAGAAGTTGATGGCGACAATGAAGATCATGAATATGGTGATAACGGTGACGAAGCAGAGATAAGCAGAAGTTAACTTAATGATGATGGCGATAATGATAATTATGATTACACTGCTGTTGATGATGATGAATATGATGATGGTGATTGTTTTGGCTACCACAGACTAACAGTCATTGTTTCTACCTCGGAAATGTCAGAAACAGAACGCAGTCAACAGCAGCCATCAGCACATGCATAGGAATAACGTAAGCATTCATTTGCTTGTTTATTTACTTTGCTACTTGAGATCTATATAGCGTCACAATCGTAGCCCGTTGTAAAGATTTCAATCAAATAATTGCGTTTAGACAAAACCAGGCTTTTAAATCGTAATAGCAGAACTTCAAAGAGCTAAAGATAATGCGCATCGTAACAAGTGTCTTTCCTTAATTCTTGAAATTGAAAAAAATTGATACACAAGAACTATATTAAGATGCTCATATTAAGTGCTTATATAAGGGTTTCATGGATTGAACTCACTATTTCTTCTTGGCTTTCAAGGATTTAGAAATCTAAGTGCATCTTCACCTGGCGGTTGACTATCCGCGCCTCAGATTCACATTTCGGTGTGACCTTGCGCGCGTTACAAATTTATTTAATAATAATAATAATAATATTTAAACGCTCTTGTGAATCTCAGAAAGTTTCTGACTCATCACAATAGACGTAGCGGCAACATCAACTCAACATCTCCACTCATCCATCGTCATCTGTCTTATGCTCCATTATCTTTATGGATACATCTAAGTCTTCTGACTTCAAACTAGTCTCACCCTTTCAAGAATTCATGCACTTTTACCCACTCACTGTTAAAAACCGGATTTTCCAACAAAACTTTTTAGCACTTAAGTAATCTCGAGATTGCATTTACGATTGTTGGCTTTCACACATCGCTTCAGCAGAGAAGTGCTCATATAAGGGTTTCATGGATTGAACTGTGCACTTTTCACATCCCTTGTGTCCTGATTCCAGGGGATATTTCGCCATTGGAAACGTGTCTTTCCACATAGAACTGCATGGACAGCTTGTTGTCTACCGAAGTTTGCCCAATGCCAAGTCAGAATACAGATGTGGTGAGGTGTATTTAAAATCTCTCATATTCGTTCGTTTGTCTGTTTCGCGGTGGAATTAATTTTTTTGGTTTATCTTAACTCAAGAATATTACGGGTTAGTCTACCCTGCCCTTTGATGTGGGAGATTAAGCTTATGATTTTTTAGCCCATATTTCCAATTGTTATTCTGTTCCTCTATTTGATATAATATCGTTATTTTTAACCCACCGTCTTAACAAGTTATTCTGTGCCTATTTTACCTATTGTATGATTAATTTTAACGCAGAATTGTTTAAGATGTTCTACTCAGGTGTCCATCACTCATAGGCTATTTTAGCTCGAACATTTTCAGGAACTGTTCAATTATTTTCTACCATATATAGGCTATGGTTATGTTTCAATTTGTTTGATTCATGTTTTTCGTAAGCTAACTGTCTATAACTTAGAATTCTAACGGTTACAAGTTATTTCCTGACTTGCGTTTAAAAATCCAATTCACTTGCTTTTTACTAATGTTGCCTGGCTTGTATTTCTAGGTTCGGATCACATCGTTTTTGAAAACTTGATGAAATCTGACAAATCCAAAACAGAAGTAGGCCTACGACTAATTCCGTTGATCTGAAATTTTCGCTCATTACGTTTACTGATTTTTGCACACGCAGCATGCATACATGTATATACATGTACACTGCTGCTGCAGATGTTCATGCATGCACACATG
This sequence comes from Aporrectodea caliginosa, assembly GCA_020284085.1. Lineage (NCBI taxonomy): Eukaryota > Metazoa > Annelida > Clitellata > Crassiclitellata > Lumbricidae > Aporrectodea > Aporrectodea caliginosa. Next base: position 1,652,780 of record JACEVL010000384.1, on the reverse strand, counting down.
CATGCATGCATACATGTAAAAATACACACGTGCCTTTGGGAATATAAATGAAAAGTATCTGTGTGTTTCCGCTTCAGGTCAAGAGGTCATTCAACTGGCCGCAAGACGAAGAGAAAAAAGACAGAGTTGTTGAGATGTATATCGCCAACGACTACTCACAAGTTTGTCATTTCCACTTCTCACTGTAACGGCTCATTCAATGCTACACCAATAAGTGCTACTCTAAAGCTAAGCTTAGCACACCAGCTTATTCACAAGCGCTGCGTCGCGTCAGAGGGGTTGTCCAGAGTTCGATGTCCAGTGGAGTTCCGAGTCCCAGAGAGACTAGAGAGACCAGAATGAGGCAGAGGAGCTGCTAAGAAGTCGCAGTGGATAGGTCAATGTAGAAATTTGTGAATAGGGGAGAATTAAATCAGATAATTTATTTCCTAATTAACGTATGTACCATTTGATCGTTTCAGTATAAAGCCCGAGGATACGATGCAGCCGCAGTTTTTCAACGAGCCAAGGAAGTCGTCAACATCGCCAGCTCCGTACGTTCAAATGCATTTTCCAGTTCAAAAACTTAACAGTTGGAACGTGGAGCTCCAGTCTTTTTCGGAGTCTCTTAGTAGCAAATGTACTGCATTGAACAAACCGCACTACATTGCAATACAGAACACTCTGCAGCATTACAGCACATTATTATACATTAATATATATTACTTTGCTAGCACATACCGGTGGTATGACACCGCGTTGAATTTCGTAAAATTTTAGACTTACCAGACTCTGGGAATCTACCTCGTTCTCGTGGGAATGGAAGTATGGAGTGAAGCTGATAAGTTCTTTGTCGATCCAACGAACGAGGATTCTGTTCTGTTCAGCTGGTACGACTACAGACTGAGGAGCATTAATCCGTTTCACTACAATGACAACGCAGTCCTACTCACGTACGTTCATTCTTTCATATCCAGGTATTCTGTTGTCCCATCCGGTCATATGCACTGCACTTAACTAAGCCTTCATTTGATACACTGTATTGCACTATGTTAAAACACACTATGCCTCATTAGGCTACACTAATTCACACTATTGGACACTGCACGTAGCGATCCAGCACTACACTGCACTATACCTTAGTATGCTAAACTACATGTACCCAAACTACACCGCCCCGTACTACATTAATCTCCGGTACATCTCGTTAAGCTTCACAATTATATTAATCATTCAATTACGTAAATATTAGGGAAATATTATATGCATGTATATTGTGTGTATTATTGTTTTTAGAAACAACCGTTTCTGGTCTGGAGTCGTTGGAAAAGCAGTCATCGGATCGATGTGTTCCAACAAAGATTCAGGATCAATTGTCAGCGTATGTACCATTTTCTCCAGCCATGCCAATTTTCCTCATTTATTGAATCTTTGATCATTTTGCTTGAGCAATAAGTACTCTAAAGTCTTGGATTCATATGTATTGCAATTCGTTCTACAAAGTTGAGGAATAGCCACTTATTTTTCACTAGTTCTAATGCCACTTTAGTGCTCGATATTCCAGTGGTTAGCGGGCTGGACTGTCAATCGAGAGGTCGGGGTTCAAATCCCCGCCAGGACAGAAAAATCTGGTTCGAGATTTCTGTTCCACGAGCACCCCTAGCCGACTCAGCTATGATGAGTACACTGACCGTACACCGTCTGTGAGAAGATGAGACGGCGAGGGAGCAGACTGGCCACCCATCCTCATATGCCGAGGCTAAGAAAAATGAAATCGCTAACACTTCATACCCATGGCTGTCTCAGGGCTAGCTCAAGGGACTGCTCTTCTTCTTCTTCTTCTTCTTCTTCTTCTTCTTCTTCTTCTTCTTCTTCTTCTTCTTCTTCTTCTTCTTCTTCTTCTTCTTCTCTAATGCCACCACTATTACTATTACACTGTAAAGACTACTACTTCTCCTGCTGCTACTACTGATACTGATACTATTATTCGTACTACTACAACCACTGTTATCACTACTAGGCTATATAACATTAGCCTACTATTACCCAACTACCACTACCACAACCACTACTACCACCACCACCACCACTATTACTACTACTACTACTACTAATTCTACTGCAATTGCCGTTACTACTTCTACAGCTACTACTGATAATTACTCTACTAATACGCTACAACTACTACTGTTACTACTACTACTGCTTCTGCTACTAATACTAATACTAATACTGCTACTACTACTACTTCTACTACTAATGTCACTGTTACTGCAACATTTACTACTGATGTCACAGGATTTAGGTCGGTCAGCGGCCACAGTTGGCTCAACGCTGGCCCATGAACTTGGCCACAACTTTGGACTTCACCACGACGGCGATACCTGCTCTTGCTTTGACAAAGGTGGTCACTGCATCATGTACGCCTCGTCGAAGTGAGTCACTTTCTTGTGCCGGATAAAAATCTGGATGTTTTTGACTTAATCTAAAAGCTTATATCGCGTCATTCCGCATAATGTTCAAGGCATCAATAGATGGTCGCTACTAGGCAAAAATCAATGTGCACGCCAAATTCCACGGTGAGTCCGATCGAAAGCCAAGAAGAGAATAATCTGAATAGCCTACTCGACAGTTTCTTCGGAAGTCCAACGTCATTTGAAGGAGTCTGTTCATCCGACGCAAAACGACTTCAGAAGTTGGATTTCAGATCCAGTACGCTACTGAACAGCAAACCAAACGGTCAAAGAATCAGCATACATTGGGGGATCATACGAGATTTACATATAATACAGTAACCTATGGGTCCCTCACAAAATACATTTCTGGTGTTTTATGTATTTATAATTATTAATAATATGAAACCGAATTTAAACACGTAAGGGATATCGTCGTATTGGTGTTGAAGTGCGCAGAGTCCAGAGACTGAGTGGTCATCATGTTCAAAGGATCAGATTTCAAACGCATTTCACCAAGGAGGCGATCTCTGTCTCTATGATGCTCCAAGCAACTTATTCCAGCCAACCGTATCCACGTGTGGAAACGGAATCTTGGAAATAGGGGAAGAATGCGATTGCGGAAGAGCTCCCAATGAGGTACTGCAATGATGCCATTACCCAACTGATTAGGAAATTTGATAATCTACTGTTTACTGTATTTGACCATCTGGACTTTTCATTCTTTTTGATCGGTCTGATTTTTATTTCTGCCTCTTTGGCTATTTAAATCTGTGATTACAACTATGATATCTGGACACACGCAAGAGTTAGAGAATCATTCCAACAAGCGTGTAAGTATACTGAAATACACGTCCGATAGTTGCACTACATTATCATTGCACGACGCAGATACTAGTAGCTCTTCGCTCAAATAACACCTAAATTTACAGAAATTTGTTGCGTGAAATGATTTCTGTGAGACGGTTTGTTTTCGATTGACGTCAGGATTGTAACAGTGCCTGCTGCAACACGACCACTTGTCTGTTGATTGGATCTGCAATGTGCGCTTCTGGAAGATGTTGCGACGTCGCGAATTGTCAGGTAGGACGTGATCTTAGTTTAATTTATTTTATTTTATTATATTATATTTATATAGCGCCACTCCATGAAATCATAAGATGCGCTTTCTGAATTACGTCAAACAGAATTTTTTATATGACTACGAAATATACAGGGACTATAATACCTGAGATTTAAAATTATTATTATTATTTGATCTGAGTGTCGTTTTCATCAGTCATTTACTGCTAGAGATTAGTTCAGAGTCTAGGGGATTAAAGCTGATAATGCTCATGACTTTTTTTATATTTTGCATCAATTCGAAACAGTGAAAATTGTAGCACTAAATTCGATGAACATATCAGCTATCAAAACAAAGCAACTATTAAAAAAAGCAACTGTAGCTGCTCTTATTGTTACAAAGTACGAGTTCTAACATTCACACAGACTGAAAGTCCGACCATGATCGCATTCAACGCTACAAGAACCCTAATCTAACTCTCTTCAGATAGCGCTATATAAATTACGACTGCAATGATGTACGTAACACTACATTACATTACAAGAACGTGACCTGTTCCAATTTTTTTCAGATCCGAGGTGTTGGAACAGAGTGCCGCAAGAAATCAGAAGACTGTGATCTGGCAGAGTTTTGCGATGGCATCCAATCCCTCTGTCCCGTCGACAATTATCAACCAGATGGAACACTTTGCACTGTGAATCAGGTATGCTTTTGCATTTTGTAATTGTAAGAGGACATTCGTTTAATGACACTTGAGAATACATCCGCGGTGAATTCGAAGCGTTCTTGTCCCCAAGCACAACCGCCTTAGTAGATGCTCTGCCTTCTGTCTCTGGTCTCTGGTGACTGACTCGGATATTCCCGCGGCATCTCTGAACAACCTCTCTGACGCGACGCAGCGATCCTGAATAAGACAGTGCCATGCACTTAACCTTAGAATAGTGCTTTAGAAATTTGTAGTTTACGATTAGACTACGTAGTGTGTCGCTAATGTGTTTCATAGTTAGGACAATGCATGTGAACGTGTATAAATTAGCTTTTACGTTATCGTAATCTCTCAACTTAAATTTTAAAAGCGAGGATCTGACGTATTAGGGTCACAACTCTTGAATAGGTGAAACTTCGATTTGAACTGGTATGCTAGTTTGATGATGAATAGAGAAGCCTAAGGCAGATGATGATGGGTGTCATTGTGGCGGTATTGGTGGATTAAGAGAGTGTGCAGAATTCAGGGTGAAGTTCGTTCCAGAGTCGAAGTGCAGTGGATCGATATGGATCGGTTGGAGAACTTGAGTCGAGAAGCGACTGGGGGCGGGAAAGGGTGAGATATATTATAGGAGGATGAGCGGGCAGAGCGGGGTGGCTACATGGTGAAGAGTTTGCTAAAGTACCTTGGCTAGTGGTATTGTGAGGAGTTGTAAGTTAGCGACAGGACTTTCGAGTGGATACGTCCAAAGAATTTTCATGTGAAGAGTTTGCGAAAGTACCTTGGCTAGTGGTATTGTGGGGAGTTGTGGGAGTTGTAAGTTAGCGACAGGACTTTCGAGTGGATACGTTCAGGGAGTTTTCAGACAGTGGTTTAATTTTCACCCAGTGAGAAATTCACAATGACATTCGTTTACATAAAGTTGTTTTCAACTTGTATTAAACTGTATAAACGAACAAAACAATTCTTCATAAATATTCTCTTGAAAGTTGAGCAATACTATGTAATGTTCAATTCCAGGATTCGGCCTACTGTTATCAAGGTCGGTGCAGTAGTCACTCTTCGCAGTGTGAGCTCATCTGGGGTTCCGGAACTAATTCATCCAACGCTCGTTGCTATATACGCTTTAACATCCTTGGACTCCATTACGGCAATTGCGGCCTCAAATGGTTGCCAAACGTTACCTATATTCCATGTCAACAGAGGTAACATTTATATTGCATTTTGTGCTTTTATAGGGTCTGTATTTAATCATAAGATGTGTCTTTCAGTGAGGCAATTGCTAAGTCCAAGCATTTGTCTGTTCTCGAATTGACTATTGCAATTCTCTCCTTGTTGGCAACTCAAGGTTCGTCTATCTCCTCTTCAGTCCGTACTGAATTCTGCTGCCAGACTTATAGCTCGTCATCCTCGATTCTCTCATATCTCTACATTTATGACTGAACAATTTAATTGGCTTCCTCTCTCTGCGCGCATCCAATTTAAAGTTCTCATTCTCGTGCTCAAATCTCAACTGGGTCTTGCTCCAAAATATTATTGTCACTAAATTCTCCGTCCCCTCTCTCTCACGTCATTGTCTCACCTCTGACCGAATTGACATTTTCGTTTCACGTGTTAGGACACCTTCAGGTACTTTGCCTGGACGCCTATCTCTATGGAATGCTTCGTTTTCACTGAAATTATAATCCTCTCGTCGACGACCGCCTCTTTAAAGCTGTTATCAACAAACCCGCGCACGTATTATACCGGCACAGTGCCCCCCCGAAAAAGACTGTGCGATTATAAGATATTACTGCATATAGTGTTGCATCGATGCAAAATGGATCCAAAATTACGGGTATTATGTCACCTGTTCCCAAATGTTGCATGTTTCGAGGGCCACGAAGATGCCATTGCAAAGGGCCGCTTGATTTTGAGCGCCACCACGCTGGCCATATCAATTATGATTGAAAACTGTTATTTGTTCCTGAAAATCACCAGTTTAGCCACCTAATTGGTTACATAACTATAGTTTAGCTCACAATTTATGTTATGTTAGGTTGATATTGCGACTTGCAACTAATTATATGTATTGGGGTATGTCAGACCCCACCTCACCTCTAACGTTACAATGCGTCACCTCACCTCCAAAGGGTTAAAGGAATTTCATGCTTAGGAGATGCACCATTTCATTAGAAATAACGTACAAATAGTATTTAGTCACCAATGAAACGATGATCAACTATAGACTTTGCACGATTAGGCCTACTACGGCGACATCTACCCCCGTATTTGGCGACACAGGAATTAAACACGCCGGTTGCAAAAGTAACAGTGATTTATATTAATGATTCATTTTAATAATTATGAATAATTCAATTTATGGCATTAATGAGGTATATTTGGGTCACTGTTGATACTTTCAATATATCTACAGAGAGTTGTTGTGTTTTTTGTTTCGACAGCGATGTAATGTGTGGGAAGTTGCAGTGTGAGGATAACGAGAGGACTCTGGCGTACTACCAGTCCTACTATCTGATGTCGACGGGTTCAATTGGAAGCTACGACTGTCACTCAGTCATATTCGACTATGGCCTAAGGGTTCAAGATCCGGGTCTTGTGCCCAACGGAGCCAAATGCGGCGTGGGAAAGGTAATCAAATCTAATCTAATCTAATCTAATCTAACCTAATCAAGGCTAATCTAATCTAATATATCTGGCAATCCGTTGGCGGTGCCTAGACAACATTCAGTCGAAGTTCAACAGACAATTGAGAAATTTAACAAAAAATGTAGTCTGGGTCTTTGAGAAACTGAATAGGCCTAAATGCTATCACTTACTGGAGGTGAGCCTGAACCGGCAAGTTTAATTTCTACCCTGTAATTAAGATGGTCCTATGTGAACTGCAGATTTCACACTGACATCATACATCTGCTTGATTAATGTATTTTGGTGTAGCCTATATTTGTTTTCTTTTAGATGTGCATCTCACAGAAGTGCGTCGATGTTAGCAGCCTAACAAAAACGTCATAATGATCAGCTAAAGGTCCGTGCAGTTACAACGGCCTACAACGGCTCGGCCTCAGATACTAGGCCGAGCAGCGATTTGCAAACGTCATTGCTCGGAATGTTTCTTCATTAGGACTCGATGTCTAACTATATCGCAGGCTTGAAACTGACTTTAAATATTTAGTTTGAGACATTAAGCAGTTCAGAAAAATAAAAAAATAAAATAATTTCTTCTGAGTTCTTTTCCTTGGGTTTGGATGGATGTGAGCTATGTTGGAAATATGAGTTAGTTGTTAGCTGACTTTCCTGTTGTACGAAGTGAAAGTTAACCGCCAAATTAGGCATGACAGTATGTAACAATAATTAGTAGGCTAGAATGTTTGCGTCTATAACAAGGTCGATTTGTAAATTATAAAGAAACTTGGTCATGATTGTAAATTTTAAGAGCTTAGGAATGATTCCATGCAATGTGATGCAAGTGTTATCTAATATGATAATTATGGCGTATTTGTTTCGAATCTGACCACTTAGGCCAAGGAAACGAGTTTTCTTCAACTTTTATACTTGGAGTCCACATTTATGATCTCCAGGGCCGTAGCAAGCTATAATTGCGCCCTGTGCCAAGGGTAAATCTAGCGCCCCACCCCAGAAGTCAAAGATCAACTTAGCCATTAAAGACGAAATTTGTTATCTCGAATATAGTATATAAGGCTTTGTCTTTTAAAGAAAATAGAAACGAAGTTTCTGTGCTTCTATTAGCGTTTCATTTTAGTCACTTCAGATTTATTTCGCTGTTGTAGGGACTTTGAGGACAGAGAGGTTCGGGTAAGTTACACGAGGAAAGGATTCTACTTCCCTCGGGTTAGATTCCCCACCGTAAGCCATGGGTGTCCCATCGTGCAATCAACACGGGGTTTGTGAAGCAGGCGTGCACCCCTACGGGGCCTCTACAATGACTTCTATAGCGCCAGTAGCCGCTATGTCTGTCAGCTCTTCAGATACTAGGCCGAGCTTAGAACCTACGACCGGCTTTGGCGGCGACAGAAAAGTGTCCGCTCTGATTGGACTCCTCGTACCAACACCAGTACGTTCATTCACGGTTCACTCCCTGTTTTAGCACATACTATACTCCTTAGAACTTCTGCCTGTTCTTGCTGCTGTAGGCCTATAACTTTATGGATTAAATCATCTAGCTCTGAATTAGCTGGCACTGACAACTCAACATCCGCCATTTCGCTAGTTCTGATTAACTTAGGCCTATAGTTTTATTAAAAGAAATTTACGGGAGATACCGCGGATGCCGGTAGCGGTTTCCGCATCCAATAACGCGAAAATTATATTTATTAGGCTATCAGTCCATCTGATTAAGTTAGCTGTCTTTTCCAAAATGACAGTTTCATCGGCATCGAATTAGCTAAATAAAAATGTCCATTCACTAGCAATGCATTTTTTCAGTAAGCAGGGATGGTACATGCAAAATCAGCTAAGAGCGTCTTCTTAGTGCCTAGCCTCGTTTTATAGGCTAATCTACGTGTCTAAAGAACCGCGTTCTTTCGCTCGCTTTTCCACCAAATTCAGACCGCAGACCATCGCAAGATGTCTCACATTTCCCCGCGTAAATATGAGCACCAGTTAGTGCAGCCACTTCAAGATCGCTCTACTCAGAGCATCTGTGCAAATAGCCTATTGAAGGACTATGCCCAGATTCCATACGCGGCAGGTATTAGATTAATTTTATTACAGTTCGTATCCATCTATAAAAGAGTTCCTACTTCATGTCACGTTGACTTCCTAATAAAAATAATTCCGCTATCAATAATGTGCGCCCCGTCTTCAGTTTACAGCTCTGCTGCCACAACACCGTTGGCACATGCCGAGCACCATGTCTGATGATCTCTGTCTTCCATTGATGTCTGAACACGTCTTTCAAATCGACATGTCTAGTCAACTACGAAGACTACAGTAACCCCCAGAACCACAAGTCCTATCAGGTCAACCACGTCAACTGCTTGGACAACGAATTCAGACCCAGACCAATGTAAGATTTCTCACATTTTTATTTTTGGTGTCCATCTAGGAAAGAGTCAGACTAATGTCACGTTGACTTCCTGGTAAAAATAGGTATACTGTTAATAATGTTTTTGGCGTTTCAGTTTACAGCTCTGCTGCCACAACTACGACACTACAACCGAGCACCATATCTTCAACTACGTCCTCCACTACAAGCCCTACTACGTCAACCAAATCCACTACTACGTCAACCAAATCCATGACCACGTCAACTACCAAAACTACAGTAACCCCTAGAACCACAAGTACTGTCAGGTCAACCACGTCAGCTGCTTGGACAACGAATTCAGATCCAGACCAATGTAAGATGTCTCACATTTTGTTTGGCTAAAATTACAAAATGAATTTAATACACAAAGTGATGAAAGTGAAAATACCAAGCATCACAGTACTAGTAGCATTTAACTGTTAGATTTGAGAGCAGTCTAAGTATAGCTGCTGCAATAAAATCCTTTCAGCTCTGCTGCTTACAACTTAAAGTAAATTGCGCAAGTATAGTCTTGAAGTAATTAGATGATTATTTTTACAGCGAACGAAGGTGCCTTTGGTGTCCATCTTGGAAAGAGTCAGACTGGAGTGACCAATCCACTGCGTTTCGACGGTGCTCTAGCCAATCGTCTTTCTCGTTACATTTTCTCCACTAACAGCTTCCGAAGCAGTCTGATTTCTGTCTCACAATTTCTCTACACGGAAATCTGCGCCGGAGTTCTTGAGTCAACGACAGCCCAGCTAAGAACAGCTGGTGCCTATCCTACCCTTAGCTTCGACTGGATGTCCACGGCACAGAACGGAGTCGACAGTGGATGCCGAGGTGGAGTGTTGTCAGCTAACAGGATTGTCACAATTTCCATCAGCCAAAATGGAGGCGGAGTTTATAGCAGCAGGGACCAGAGAGAGACGAGCTGGTCCATGTTTAGTGTCACAGATACTATGAAGTACGACAGCCATTTGCTATGTGTCTTAGGTGCTAGATCCTCGTCTACGTATGGGGCTTTACCTTTCTCAAGTCCTCTGGTCAACCCTGTGTCGCCATTTCCTCTCTACAACGCCGCAACCACTGCTTATACCTGTGATTCAGATGCGTCTGCTTACTTCTTCAGTATGTCGGTCGGAGTGCCCGCTGGAAAAACAGCCACCGTTGAGCTGGTGATCAGTGGGATAAACTATACGTTTGAGATGACCAGACAGAACAATCGCACTAATGGTACTACCACTCTCGCAAGAACAGTCCTTGTACCTTGCACCAGCGAAGCTCGAATGGTACTGGCTGATGGAGAAGTGGCACCTCGATCTAATCTCATCTCGTTCACCGCTTTTCCTTATGAACTTAAGATAGGAAAGTCCGTATCCTGGGCTGGATATCGGATGGGGGACATAACAAATCCTGGAATGATAACTTACGACCTTTGGTTGGTACGAGAAGGGATAAACTTCCAGGTGGAAAACAGCGTCGTTCAGATTCCAATCAGTGGTTACTACTACATCTATGTAAGCGCTGGAGTTGGTCAAGGGAAGCCGTTGATTTTGTCTGTTCTTGTGAATAATTATAATCCGTTGTTTGGTCTTACTCGAACTGCCACTGACCACAATGGCATCGATACCATTGGACGTGGAATGGTCGTATTGCTTTCTGCGAATGACAAGCTAAGGGTGTTTGCAGGTACAACGGCTCACAGTACAAGCAGTGGTTTGCATACGTCATTCATCGGAATGCTACTTTACCAGAGCTGAATATGTAAATATTTTGCAAGATTTAAAATGACTTTAGCGATTTAGTTTGAAGCAATAGGCTGTTCTGATAATTTGGTTAAAATTTTTATTTTATAAGCGTTGTTTCTTGGTTATGGATGATGTGTTCTCTGATGGAAATATTAGTTCGTCCTTCGTTCACTTTACTCTTTTTCAATGTGAGAGTTGACCGCTGTGTAAGGTCTAACAGTGTGTAACAATAATTACTAGCAAAATGTTTACGTATCCTATATCACAAAGTCGATTCGTAAATGAAGAACCTGAATCATATACATTTATTTTAAAAGCTTACGAATGAGTCCATGCAATGTGATGCAATATGATAATTATGGCGTATTTGTTTCGAATCTGACCACTTAGGCCAAGGAAACGAGTTTTCTTCAACTTTTATACTTGGAGTCCACATTTATGATCTCCAGGGCCGTAGCAAGCTATAATTGCGCCCTGTGCCAAGGGTAAATCTAGCGCCCCACCCCTCAAAGATCAACTTAGCCATTAAAGACGAAATTTGTTATCTCGAATATAGTATATAAGGCTTTGTCTTTTAAAGAAAATAGAAACGAAGTTTCTGTGCTTCTATTAGCGTTTCATTTTAGTCACTTCAGATTTATTTCGCTGTTGTAGGGACTTTGAGGACAGAGAGGTTCGGGTAAGTTACACGAGGAAAGGATTCTACTTCCCTCGGGTTAGATTCCCCACCGTAAGCCATGGGTGTCCCATCGTGCAATCAACACGGGGTTTGTGAAGCAGGCGTGCACCCCTACGGGGCCTCTACAATGACTTCTATAGCGCCAGTAGCCGCTATGTCTGTCAGCTCTTCAGATACTAGGCCGAGCTTAGAACCTACGACCGGCTTTGGCGGCGACAGAAAAGTGTCCGCTCTGATTGGACTCCTCGTACCAACACCAGTACGTTCATTCACGGTTCACTCCCTGTTTTAGCACATACTATACTCCTTAGAACTTCTGCCTGTTCTTGCTGCTGTAGGCCTATAACTTTATGGATTAAATCATCTAGCTCTGAATTAGCTGGCACTGACAACTCAACATCCGCCATTTCGCTAGTTCTGATTAACTTAGGCCTATAGTTTTATTAAAAGAAATTTACGGGAGATACCGCGGATGCCGGTAGCGGTTTCCGCATCCAATAACGCGAAAATTATATTTATTAGGCTATCAGTCCATCTGATTAAGTTAGCTGTCTTTTCCAAAATGACAGTTTCATCGGCATCGAATTAGCTAAATAAAAATGTCCATTCACTAGCAATGCATTTTTTCAGTAAGCAGGGATGGTACATGCAAAATCAGCTAAGAGCGTCTTCTTAGTGCCTAGCCTCGTTTTATAGGCTAATCTACGTGTCTAAAGAACCGCGTTCTTTCGCTCGCTTTTCCACCAATCAGAGCGCAGTATCGCAAGCGCCCTTTTCCCCGCGTAAATATCCACCAGTCAGTGCAGTCACGGCAGTTCGCTCTATTTGGCTTCTGTGCTAATAGCCTATTGGTCTATGCCAGATTTGTTAAATTGGTATTATTTAATTTTATTACATTTATTTCATTTATAATCTATATTTCCTATTTCAAGATCAAGTAATTACTAATTAAATAATTCCGCCTCAAAATTTGCGCCCCCTCTTGAGTTACGCCCTGTGCCGTGGCACCGTTGGCACATGCCTCGCAACGGCCCTGATGATCTCTGTCTTCACTGATGTCTGAACATCGTCTTTCAAAACGATATGTCTAGTCACACTTTGCATGATAAAGCTGGCCTGTTTTTTTAGTTGTAAGGAAATCCTGTGCATAAATTTTATTGTATTTATGAAGAGCCCAATCAGACATTCTCATCAGAGGCGTTTGCGACCTGATAACATCTACCGATGATCAAAATATGCTTTGCATGAGCTAACGGAAAAGAGGCAAAGACAGTTTGAAAACCCAACTCGTATTTAGTTAGAAAGTTTGTCCCCAAAAGACGGACCAACCTTAACTGCAGTGGTTGGAATTCAGGAACAATGTTTTGGGACTTTCCTCCAAAAGAATGAAATCATTTTAATATCGTAATCTTCCATCGGCACTGAGACCACTACCATAATGATGACAGTCTTTTGGTGAACAAGCCACCAACTGCTTTGACCATCGACGACGTTGACGAAACTGTGACAGAGGAAACAGCTCAGGTTCACACTTAGTCACTTAGGCCTGAGTGCAAACCGTTTGCATCTGCTTATATCATTTATACAACGGAAAATAAAGGCAGATTCCCTCTTTTTTCATCGATCCTAGCGGATAATGGGCATGTGTTTCATTATTTGCTTCCCCTATCAAAACTTCTAAGTATTCCCTCTGTCTCAGGGCTTATGAGCGTCTCATTCCTTTCGCAGATAATTTGATGTGTACAACTTTCATCACTAGGATGATGTAAGGTCTGATCAAGATTGGCTGTCTTTCTAAGCAGGACTATTTTGATTGTACACCAAGGTGTTGTTGGCGATTGGTTTATAAGGGATATTCTCACTTACTTACTTAACTTACTCGATGCGAAAAACGTTTATTGTCAGGATGCTATGTTTATAAAGATGCATGTACACCAAAGTGCGATTAGCAATTGATTAATAAAGAATATACTTACTTACTTACTTACTTACTTACTCACTCACTCACTTACTTACTTACTTACTTACTTACTTACTTACTTACTTACTTACTTACTTACTTACTTACTTATTACTTACTTACTTATAAACCTATAGTTTTACCTGCTAATACTGTCACAGCTTTACTTGAGTCTCTGTGCAATTTTTCTAATTGAGTAATATTTAGCCCTTTTGAATAAGACGATGCCCTAAGCTCATCTTTAAAGTGGACGGATTATCAGACTGAATCAAGCTGCGATCAGTGAAAAATCAACGAACTTCTTTCACTACGGTGTTTCTACATATCTTTGTCTCTCTTTCTGTCTCTATGCCTCTCAGTCTGTCTATATGTATCTGTGTCTCAGTCCCTCTGTCTCCCTCTGATTATCGATCTAGATCTGCTGTCTCGGTATCTCGCTGGGTCATTGGTGGAAATGAAGAAAAACAGAAGATTTCAGTATGAAAATCGACGTCAGATGGCGCCCAGTATTCGCTCAACAAAGCAAACCCGTTTTAATTGCAGACAGCTCCTAGTCATAAGTGAGTGTATGCCTCTGTCTGTATAGACCTACCTGTCTGTGTGTATGTCTGTATCTGCCTGTGTATCTGTCTGTGTGCCTTCTTTGTGCCTGGCTGTGTGTCTGATTGTCTGTGCTTCTGTCTGTCTGCAAATGCTTCTGCTGTTTTCTTCCATTATTTTGGGAGGCGTATTTTTAAAACCACACATCTGTCCGCTGCCATTGTTGATGAAGTCGCTTGCTATGTAAATGAAGCGCTGCTTATTTTAATTTCGATTGTTCTCCTGCATCGTTGGCAGTTAATCAAACGCCCGTGCAAAATCTATCTTTGGAGTTATAACTAATATACTGACTTTTAAGCCCTGATCAATTTGAGATCTTTACCTGATCTAACCGCGATCTTATCCTGATCTATGAGTGATCTTAGCCTGGTCCACCGTCCACCCAATCCGCCATTGACCTTTTATCTCTTCCAGAGACGAATTTGACAATCTACCGTGATAGGCAACTTTTTCTTCCGTTCCTGATGCTTACGTTCTAAAGTTGTAATTTGACTAATATTATAATTGCATGTGTTCATCATCGTCTCGCTGGCGGTTTTAATTCAATTTACTTATCAATTTGAATTTTTTAAGTTTTCAATTTTATCGCATTCTGTAATGTGCCCCTTTGGCAATGTCCGAGTTTGTTCGCACTGTAAATCCTCCACGGTTCTCCATCTATACACAGACCATCTGCTCTATATATACTCTTATCTCTGATATTCCCACAATCGATTCTTATTTCGTCACTTTATCCCTGTGGAACGCCCCCTGACTTGACGCAGCAGCCTTATGCTAGTCGTTTACATTGTAGTGACGTATCCGTCTTTCATGGCCAAAGGCTTCTTGTTAAAGATAAGTCCTATATCCTCTCGTTTACTCGTCTGTGGAGTTTTTGAAATTGGTTTTTAAAGAACGGAGGCAGAACGCTCTTCTACACAACACGTTCTAGAAAAATCTTTAGTTCACCTGAGTTCACTGAAAGGAGGAGAAGGCTTAAAATCCAACGCAGTAACGGCTCGTGCAACGCTGCGGCGATATTCGGTTGGGACGTGGCAGTATCTCGCTCTTGGGCATCAATTGCGTTGCACGACATGAGTTCGGCTTTGTTCATATGGCTGCTGTTCACAGCTTGTTTCGTTGTTCACTCGGAGAATAGATTGCCGAAGGGTAAGAAAGCATCCATACTAGTTCGTAAGTCGGTTTACCAGATATTATTTTGGTCTGGTTTCGGTTCTCAGGGTAAATTAATAACTTAAGGGAAAGCACAGTCTGTGACATAAAATCGTAGATCTCACTGCATATGGTGACAAAATAATGTGGCATAGTCTTAACTGTTACTTTGTTTTCAATCGCATGTCGTCATGTTGTACGGTTTGGGATGTGTTGTACAATACGGTACTCATAGTGGGGTAGAATGTAGTACCTTATTTATGTCTTAAAAGGCACAGAATTGAGCGGCGACGTACGGTAGCCTATGTTAGAGCATAGCCCAACATATTGTACTGCACAGTAGAGGCATTGTATTGTTTTCAATAAATGTATTGCATACTGTTTCAATTCCTCTATCGTATTCTCATGCAATATATTGCATTATCATATTACTTGCATTGTATTATTAGACAATGTATGGCATCTTGTTACACTGTTATGTTTACAGAGAATGAGGGTGCCTTTGGAGTCTACCTTGAAAAGGATCAGCTAGGAGATTTTAGTCCACTGCATCTAGACGCTGTTCTAGCCAATCGTTTATCTCGATACAGTTTATCCACTGACAGCTTCCGTAGCAGCCTTTATGCTTCACAATTTGTCTATACGGAAATCTGCGCCGGAGTTCTTGAGTCATGGACAGCGCAGCTGCAAACGACCGGTGCCTATCCTCCTCTTAGCTTCGACTGGATGTCCATGGAACAGGATGGAGTCGACGGTGGATGCCGCGGTGGAGTGCTCTCGGTAAGAAACATTCTCACAATTGCCATCAGCCAAAATGGCGGCGGAGTTTACAGCAGCAGTGATCAGAAAGAGACGAGTTGGTCGATGTTTAGTGTAACGGATACGATGAAGCACGACAAAAAACTACTGTGCGTCTACGGTGCCAGGTCTTCGTCTGATTACGGATCTTTGCCTTTCTCTGATCCGCTGGTCAACCCTGTTCCTCTGTACAACGCCGGAACCACTGCGTATACGTGTCTTTCAGATGCATCTGCTTACTTCTTCAGTATGTCGGTCGGAGTGTTCGCTGGAAAAACAGCCACCGTTCAGCTGGTGATCAGTGGAATGGCCTACACGTTTGAGATGACCAGACAAAACACTCACACTACTGGTACTACCACTCTCGCAAGAACAGTCCTTGTACCTTGCACCAGCGAAGCTCGAATGGTCCTGGTTGATGGAGAAGTGGTACCTGGAATTAATCTCATCTCGTTCACCGCTTTTCCTTATAGACTGAAGACAGAAACGTCCGTATCCTGGGCTGGATATCGAAAGAGCGACATAACAACTACTGGAACGATAAAATACGAGCTTTGGTTGGTGCAAGAAGAAATAGACTTCCAGGAGCAAAACAGCATCGTCCTGATTCCAATCAGCGGTTACTATTACGTCTACATAAGCGCTGGAGTGTGCAGCGGAAAGCAGTTATCTCTGTCTGTGATGAAGGATGACGATGTTCTCTTTGGTCTCACTCGAAAAACTACGAATCACAACGGTCTTGATACCATTGGACACGGAATGGTCGTATTGCTTTCGAAGGATGATCAGCTAAGAGTGGACGCAAATAAAAAGGATTGCTGCTCAAACAGCGGTCTGCATACGTCATTCATCGGAATGCTTCTTTACCAGGAGTGAATGTGTAAGCATATTGCAGGCCTTAAACTGACTTTAATGATTTAGTTTGAAACAATAAGCAGCTGAAAATTAAAAAATAGTATTTCGTTAGCGTTTTTTCTTTGTCATTGATGGATGCATTGTATAGTGGAAAATCATGAGTTCGTCCTAAGTTTATTTTTGCAGTTTTACGACGTCTAAGTTAACCGCCCAATTATTTCAAAAAGGGTGCAACAAATATTAGCAGAATTTTTACATCTAACTAAAATTGATTCGTTTATTAGGTACCTGTTTCATAAGTATTTATGTTAAAAGCTTACGAAAGATTTCACGCAATGTCCTTGTTTCCGATCAGACCACGTAAGCCAAGGAAACGAGTTTTCTTCTACATGTGTTATTAAAACCCACATTTATGATCTCTCTCAGATCTCTGTCTGAAAATCGTCTTTCAAAACGATATGTGTAGTCACACATTTCATGATAAAATTAATAGCTGTTTGCTTCAGTCGTAAAAAATCCGATAAATGATAAAATCCTAAGATGCGCTTCCTACCTTATGACATCGATAAACGACCGAAATAAACTGCTTCAGAAGAGCCAGAGGAAAAGAAGCAAAGACAGTCCATGAAACCCATCTCGTAGATCGTTAGGAAACCCGATGGACTTAGCTGAATTTCAGTGCTGCATTGAGCAAATTTGGCTTAAAGGCCAGTCAGGTCACCTTGCACAGTAGAGCGAATGGACCCGCGGTAAGGGATGAATGATATCGAAAACATAACTTTTTAGTGTAAAATGGGGCGCAGTCTGACAATCATTTGCACGTGAGCATCAATGCTTTTTTGCCGAGAAAACCAGGCTTTTGTGATAAGAAGGTTCGATGACTATAACTTATAAATGACCTTCACGACTAAATGAATTCTAAAATCGAGAAACAAAAGTTACCTCTTCAAATGGGAACCATGCAGAACCCGCAATGACAGATGGAACCATTATCAAGTCCTTATGGGTTTCATCAGATGTTTATTGGCACGCTGTCAATGTAATGAAGAAACTATTCAGGTTTTAAGCAAAAGAAAGCTTTTGAAAAATACATTGGTTCATTATTATCTAGCGCGAATATAATAATGTATCAAAAACATTCTTTGTCAATCTGTCTTTGATGGCAGTGACTGACAGCAAAAACCGTCTGATACGATACTAGAATTATATGGCTGCATTGACAGCAGCACTACGCTAGCTCTACACTACACTCCAAACTCCTCTTTACGCTTGCCTAGTCTACCCAGATGGACAGTTGATCACAATATTATACCGAAAGTTTTCATTTCATATGTCACATAAAACTATTCAAAGATGAAGATGCAACACACATGCAGACAGATAGACAGACAGACGCCCAGACACACAGGCACAGACACACAGACACAGACAAACCGACACGGACACACAGGCACAGGTACTCAGTCAAATACACATAGGCACATAAACATAAACGTAGGTACTGGCAAAACCGGGTAAACCCGTACCCGTGACGACCCTCGTGATGACACAACCCGTACCCAACCCGACCCGTGATATGCGTACCCGACCCGTACCAACTCCGAATTCATAATATTTCCATTAGAGAACACATCCATGATGACCAATAAACGCCAATGAAATAATATTTTTTTATATTTTAGAACTGCTTATTGTCACAAACTAAATCAATAAAGTTAGCTTAAATCCAATATGTTTTCACATTCAGTTCTGGTAAAGTAGCATTCCCACGAATGACGTATGCAAACCACCCCTTGAACTGCACGGCGTTTCAAGTGCAAGCACTCCTATCTTATCATTCGCAGAAAGCAATACGACTATCCCGTGTCCGTAGTTGTACGAGTTAGGCCAAAGAGAAAAATGCCATTCTTGCTCACAGTCAGACTTAATGGCTTTCCGTTGCAAACTCCAGCGCTTATGTAGACGTAATAGTAACCGTCGACTATAATCTGGACGACGGTGTTTAACAAATGGAAGTTTATTCCTTCTCGTACCAACCAAAGGTCGTAGGTTATCGCTTCACGATTCGTTACGTCCCTCGTTCGATATCCAGCCCAGGATACGGACGTTCCTGTCTTAAGTTTATAAGGAAAAGCGGCGAACTAGATGATATTAGATCCAGGTACCACTTCTCCATCAACCAGTACCATTCGAGCATCGCTGGTGCAAGGGATGAGAACTGTTCTTGCGAGAGTGGTAGTACGAGTGTTTTGTCTGGTCATCTCAAACGCGTAGTCCATTCCACTGATCACCAGTTGAACGGTTGCTGTTTTTCCAGCGGGCACTCCAACCGACATACTGAAGAAGTATGCAGACGCATCTGAAGAACACTTATAAGCAGTGGTTCCGGCGTTGTACAGAGGAACAGGGTTGACCAGAGGACTTAAGAGAGGTAAGGATCCGTACGAAGACGAGGATCTAGCACCGATGACGAACAGCAGTTTACTGTCATGCTTCATCGTATCCGTGATACTAAACATCGACCAACTCGTCTCCTTCTGGTCTCTGCTGCTGTAAACTCCGCCGCCATTTTGGCTGATGGAAATTGTGAGAAGATGGCTAACGGAAAGCACTCCACCGTGACATCCACCGTCAACTCCGTTCTGCGCCGTCGACATCCAGTCGAAGCTAAGAGGAGGTTAGGCACCTGCTATGCTCAGCTGAGCAGTCGTTGAGTTAGGAACTCCAGCACAGATTTCTGTATGTATGTATGTATGTATGAGCACTTGTTATAGCGCCCCTTCAAGATTTCTACTCAGAGGCGCTCCCGACTACAGCGCGGACACTGAATCGGAGTTTCACGCCGAAGCGCATGAGCAATTGCGAGTGAAGGACTTGCCCAGGGTCCCTACGCGGCGGCTTGAGGTGGATTCGAACCCGCAACCCTCCGGCTGCAAGGCACCGAACATACCCCTACACCACCGCGCCCCACAAAGTATAGTGAAATTGTGCATCGGATATCGGACTGCTATTGCTGCTAGTGAAGAAGTTGTATCGAGATACATGTAGACGATTGGTTTGAGCAGCGTCGAAATGCAGCGGACTAATCACTCCGGTCTGACTCTTTTCAAGGTGGACAGCAAAGGCACCTTCGTTCGCTGTAATAAGAATAATTATATGGCTGCTTCTGTAATAACACAGTCATACTCTAGCCTGGTAATTTAAAATATAGGATATTGCACTGGAAAATACCTCTGCTGTTAAAAAAATGGTTGAATAATGCTAATTGGCAACGAGAGAAATCCAACAGTTACATGTAAATAAAGCATCCGAAGTACTATGGAAGTTTCTTGAAAAACACAAAGATACAATCATGCATGCATACAAAATGAATTCAGTAGAGGCAACGTAGTTTGGTCCTTATTAAACTGGTTAAGCGGTGAATTGCCAACGTCCATCGGTAAAACAGATGAAAAAAGACAGCACAGAGGCTCAAGTAAACTTATAGGTTAACTATAACTTAATGTATATATTTATGATAAATATGTGCAATCATAATTATATGCTAGGTATGATTGCGTATATGATCATAATAACATAACAATGATTTTAAGTGGTTCAGATGTGGTTAGAACCACTGCAAATTGGAATCGCCAAATTTTCCCTATCTTCCTCTTAAAAGTCGTGACATTGTCCACTGTGACAGTACCAGCATCCAACCCATTCCACAAGTCCACAACTGTTACACTGATGAATTTCTGCCCTAAGGTTCCTTTTGGCTTCTTAAATAATTTATGCACGTGTTCCCGAGTTGCCTTGTTTGGGGCCAGTTCAACGAACCTCACTCATGTTATCGTATCGTATCTAAAGACTTATAGGCGCCCTCAGCGCGGAAGCCCCGGGGAAAAGAAACGCCTTGAGAGAGCGAGTGGTTGCGGGGTTAATCCCAGTCATAAGTTTGAGAGACCTGTCACAGCAAATGCATTGAGTCAAGGCAGACCTAACACGAGGGGCAAATAGATCCAAACGGTCGGTAGAGTGCAAGGGGTGAGCAGAGGTTGCAGAGAGAGACAGGTAGTGCTTCCTTTCCACTGGTACTCTTGTCTGCTTCGATTAGATGTCCTCTGTTTCTCCTTCTCTCCAATGTTGTTAGTCTACACCTTTTCAACCTGTCTTCATAATATCTCAAATACTTGTAGCGTGTCTGGACTGAGTCTTGCGCTCTGCAGCGCGTCGTATTGGGCAAATCCCCAAATTTGGTCACGACTCCAACTAGTAGCTTTACACTGGCTCCCTACACTGGCTGTCCTCCCGCTCCCGGCAGCGCATTGACTACAGGAAAGCTGCCCAAGTGCTGCGATGTCGACTGGGTCTCATCAACACTACCATCGAAGCTTTGTTGCCCCTCGGGTGTTCAAGGTCGCCGTCCCCTCCGCTCTGCACAGAAGGGGTGCACTTAGTCCCATTTGCAATTTTGCATGAACTGCAACTAGCCTATGCAGAATCGAACCTTTTCCGAAGTGTGCCCAGTGGTCAGGAACTGGCTGCCTCAGGAGCTACGCCTGATCCCTGGGACTCTTACTGAAGACACATTCACCTTGGCAAAGACAGTAATGATCTTTTATTAAACTTAAAACTGTATTTTTTGGCCGTGCTGGAGTCGGGACAGCCTCTGAATAGTCCCCTTGAAGAGGCGCTATATAAATTTTAGAATGAATGTAAGATATCTGAATGCTAATAATGTTTTCTCTCAAATACACAACAATAATCTGTTTTCTTTACGAATCAACAACGATGAAGTAATGCAATGGTCTTTCTCTTGCCTTTCTAGATATCTTTTCGCTTCGACTTACATTAAAAAACCACATCCAACTCTGTTGAGGTCTACAAGACTATGAAACATGCAATTGTGTAAATCTCAGAAAAATAGATTTCAAAATCTTAATATTTTAAACTTGCATACAATGTGCACTTTCGCATTCCTGTTATGTGTATGTGTGTATTTATGTACGCATGAAAGTATGTTTGCGTGTATGTACATTTATATGCATGTATGTTCTTCTCCTATTAGTTGCTGCTTTTACAAGCCGACAGTAATTCAAACCTCTGAGTGAACTGTAACCCGAAAAATACGACTTACAACCTATTATGGAAGCTTTCTTGTTTTCTGGCTTCCATATTATATCCGAGTAAACACCGATGCAGCTTATGAACAGCAACCATAATAATTATGACCAAACACGACCTCATGTCATGCAAGTTCGACGATCAGATGCTGCAATGTCGAATAAGTGCTTCAATAAACGCAGTTGATCGCAAGTGGATTATTTCGGGATCCTCGGAGTAGGTTCACAAACGACGATCTAGAGCTTGTTACGCAGCCAAGTGTTCTCCCTCGGTTCTTGGAGCTGCTACATACCCAAGGAATTAGTCGACCTTATATAGCGTATGCATCCAAAAGGGTCTGCTACAGAAGTTATTAGTAGTATGATGAATGTATCTAATGTTTACCCATAGGCCTACAACTATGATAAGTACGTTTAATAAATATGTTTTTTATGCGTGCAAAGAAAGATGGATGTGAAACGAGCAGAAAATTATCTCCACTGGAAAAAATACTCCACTTAAAATTTTCAGTTATTGCAGTTGAAACAATGAATCTTACTATCGTTCTGATAGAGTACATCAAGCGGTTGCGTGATGTTCAACAGGCCCGAGGGCTAATTTTAAGTAGCCCGATCGAGCTGGGTAAATGTCTGCAATTCGTGTAAGTACTTATAATGAGGTAAAAGACAAAGTCACTGGCTCACTTGCACAGCGATTCATTCGTAACTTGGCTTATCATTTGACAATGTGAACAGAAAATTCAGTTCCCACGACGAATTAAATTTGTTTAAAGTTTTATAAATTTTAATACAGTTCATAATTTTCAATAATTTTTTCGAGACAAGTGGAGTCGGCTGTCATTGATATATATCTAATAGTCGGTCTTGAAAAACCAATTGAAGAAATGCTTAGGTTGAGGCATAACGACCGCAACTCACTCTATTACGACCAAGCTGCTGCATACCTGTCACGCGTTTCTTCAATTTAACAATTCCCGTTTTCGTTTTCGAAGTGCCTATGACCGCGTGGTAACTAGACATAACTCACACCTCGTGCAGGAAGCTTCAGGCAAACAGAGTCGGGTAAGCCACATATTGTAAATATCGAAAATGGTGCTGTTTATATTCACTATTCCATTACCAACTGAATAAGCATTGCGCCAGGTGTACGCTCCTAATTAGAGATTTGATTATATTTTCGATATCATAAATGCTCAAATGCCGTCCGGACAGAATAAATGTTTGTGGATTAAAACTGGACAGACGCCTCCATGCAGGCGAAGCTGTAATTACGACTACTGCAGGAAGCATCGGGCTAAACACGTAAACCAATGAAACGAGTTTTCTTCAACGCCTATACTTGGAGTCAGCCTTCACTGATGTCTCAACATCGTCTTTCAAAGCGATACTGTCTAATCACACATTGAAAGATAAAGATGACCTGTTTGCTTTAGTCGTAAGAAATTCCTGTGCATGAATATAAGTTATCATATTGTATGCAGGGATCTGTTGGGACCGGAACGCGCCGAAACAAAAGCAAACTGCTTTACAAGAGCTAACGGTAAATAGTCATAGAGAATCTAAGAAACCCAACTCGTAGCTCGTTAGGAAAACTGTCCCACAAAGATGGACCAACCTTAGCTAACGTTCTATGCTGATCTGCAACAGTTCTTGTAAAAGGATTAATCAGGTCACCTTTAAGCGACTTGCGGTCAGGGATGGATGAAATCGAGAAATAATTTTAACGTCTTGTGTAAGATTCAGCGCAATCTGAATATCAATCACACGTGAGCATTTAATGCATTTTTGCCAGATAACCGGGCTATTGTGATAAGAAGGTTCGATTACCCAAAGTTGTAAGAATTGGAAATGGCTAACAGGACCAAAATGGACTTTAACTCGAGAAAACAAAAGTGCGCTCTCCATTATATGGGACCATGGAGGACTCGTATTCACAGAAGGGACCAATATAATATAATTCAATATAATTGAGCCCATATGGGTCCCAGCAGATGCTTATTGGAACACTGGCAAGGTAATGAAGAAAACGTTGAGTTTTGAGCAAAGAAACCTTTGGCAAAATGAATAAGTCCATTCGTCGCTCCTCAGCACATCACGTTCAGGCGCAGATAATAAATCAAAAACACTTTTGTCAACCTGTTAATGGTAGTGACTCACATTAAAACCCGCCGTCTTCTAGATTTGGCAACTGTTCCTTTTCTGTCCGCACGTGACTGCAGCACAATGGAGACGGTTTATGATATAGATACTGTCCAATTCACTATACAGGTCTCCTACCACACCACGTGGTTCAGAATTTTAACGGTAGAAGAGTTTTCATTTTAGAATGGGCTTCGGCACAAAAGACATTTAATGCATGTCTTAGATGCTTACATTTTTTTAAATAATAATTATGATGATGACGTTGATGACAATGATGATGATGATGATGATGATGATGATGATGATTGATGATGATGATGATGATGATGATGATGATGATGATGATGATGATGATGATGATGATGATGATGATGATGATGATGATGATGATGATGATGATGATGATGACGACGATGACGATGATGATGAGTCCATTGGTCTATATAAAAGTATATTACAAAAATTTCTCTTGGCTAACTGATTATTATAAATTCTTTTTTAGTTACTAAGGCATAATGATTCGATATTTCGCATTCTGTTTTATTATGTATCTCCAATTGATTCTGTCCTATAACTGGTATGATATGTACTCTAGTCTCCCTGATGCTGACATTCTCTTGAGACTGGCCCACATCCCCTGCTCATCTTTAATAAATTTCTCCCTTACATCAATGACAACCTTTTTGAGTTATAGTTGTGTTTATTTGTCCCCGGAGTCGCTAACAGAAGCGTTAGCGACTCACTGAGTCACTTGCTTATCGACTGATTATGTCCCTCAGGTTTATCGACTGACTTAACGACTTGAGCTCGGCTTCTCGGGAAATCGGGTACGTCGATTAGCTATCTAACAATAAAATGCATTTTACGGCATTCCGTAAATTCATTTTTCGCTGCACGTCATGGTTTGCGGCCAAATACAGCGGTGGTAAATTAATAGCAAATATTGGCCCATGCACCAACCAGGTCAAAATTATCAAACCATTATAACGTTACATTCAAATCAGATAAGAAACTAAAGCATGTAACATCCAAGTCTGCCTATAGTAGTAGGCCTATTGTAGGTATTCTCACCCAGGCTTGCCGGTAGCATAGTTCGCCAACACGGGTCTAAACATAAGATTTCTCTCGAAAGCGCAAATGGACACCTATTTTCCTTAATTTCACAAACATATTGATTTTCAGACTGCGCTCGATCTTACATTATGACGTTATAATTATTTCTCAATTTCATCCATCCATGACCGCATGTCGCTAAACTCTGTTGTGCAAGGTGAACGGATTGATCCTTCAGCAAGAGAAACTACAGTTCAGCATGGAACTTTAGTCCATCTTTGTGGGACAGGTTTCCTAACTACAAGACGGGTTTCTTAGATCCGCATTCCTCTTTTCAGTTAGTTCCAGAAAAGCATTTTGCTTGGATCATCGGTTGATGTTATGAGGTCAAAGAAGCCTCTGAGGAGTCTGTCTGGAAGGATGGTTCATAAATACAATTAAATTCATGTACAGGATTTTCCAACAACTAAAGCAAGTAGGTCATGGTTTATCACCCAGTGTATATATATATATATATATATATATATATATATATATATATATATATATATATATATATATATATATATATATATATATATATATATATATATATATATATATATATATATTCAATTCAATTCAATTCAAAAAGTTTTATTGTTCCATATCATAATAACAGAAAAACAACTATCAACACTGGTGTAATTTATGCAACAAACGGAGAGCCCTGAAGGGTCACAGAACCCACTAACTAGGGCTACCTAGGTACCAGATGATGTGGTGATAATGACGGTTCGTGTACAGAGAACCAACAACAGACAGTACACAGAAATCAGAACAAACTTAACTAAGCGATGGCAACACAGCAATTTGAAATAAAAAAAACAAAAACTTAACTAAGCGATGGCAACACGGCAATTTGAACAGTTACACATTTAATAAGAAAGCTCGCATGGATTTTTTAAATAAATTCAAGTTAGGCAGGTGACGAGTGCTGACAGGGATATTGTTCCAGACTGATGGTCCTGTGGACCTTAAGGCGAATAACCTTGTATTAGTGCGTGCAAATATTCCTCTATAAGATTCAGCTTGTCTAGTAAGGTAAGTGTGAGTGTCCGATGTTATATTAAAATAGTCATTAAACACAGAGGGTAGCAATTTATGCTTATGTCTGTACATAAACTCACTTATTTGAATGGTATTAATTTGATTAAGTCTAAGAATTTTAAATCTACTAAAGAACTGACTAGTGTGCGTAGTAGGCAAGACCCTAGCTATTATTCCAATTGCTCTTTTTTGCAAAATGTTAATTTTATGTAAGCGGTGCATATAGTTGGAAGCCCAGACAATATTACCGTAGGCAAGATATGGGTATATTAGAGAGTAATAGAGGTTGAGTAGAACTTTTTGAGGAAGGTAAGATGCCAAACGATTCAGAATGCCTGCATTTTTTGCAATTTTCATAGAAATTAATTTAATGTGCTCTGACCAGTTTAGATGTTGGTCAATGCAAACTCCAAGAAATTTGGCGGAAGATACCTGCGGGATTACATTTCCATCAATTAGTACCTGGATACTAATTTCGGGTATTAGTTTTCTATGAGATCTAAATAGTATAAAATTGGTTTTATTAACGTTTAATGATAATTTATTAATTCTAAACCAATCAACCACATACGTGATTTCATGATTAATTATTTGATATAATTCATATAAGGATTTATGAGAATAGAATACATTAGTATCATCAGCGAATATAATAAAACTAAAAATAGTTGAAGTATTAGGGAGGTCATTTATGTATATAAGAAACAAGAGAGGACCTAAATTAGAGCCTTGCGGTACACCATATTTAACCTGTTGAAATTTAGATAAAATTCCGTTGCAGATAACTTGCTGATTTCTGTTCGTTAAGTAACTATCGAACCATTGATGGGTGCAGTGGCGTAACAACCTAGCCGGGGGCCCTTGGACACTCTAAGCTTGGGGGCCCTTACCCATTATGTATGTATGTATGTATGTGTGTATGTATGTATGTATGTATGTATGTATGTATGTATGTATGCATGTATGAATGTATGTATCAGGGTTGGCAAGTTGTCGGCCACCAGTTATAACCGGTTTTTGCCACTGTCCCGGCAAAAATAGGTTGTTGCCGGCATTAACCCAACCCTGGTATGTATGTATGTATGTATGTATGTATGTATGTAGGCCTACTTCGGCATGTCTACACAACAATGTAGGCCCAATGTACATGTAGACTATTTTTATTATTATAAATAAATTTGTAATGCGCGCACGTTCACACCGAAATGTGAATCTGAGGCGCGGAGAATAGTGTGTAGTGTAGTTCTTCATGAATTTGACTATTCTAGCTTTCTGTTCACAAATTTATGCTTCTATGAAGTCCCTTTCGGTATTTAAGAAGCTGAATGGAGCATTAGAACAGAAATTCGTCAGCGCAAGAGATGTAAACTTGTGGAATGGTTTGGATGATTGCACTGTCTCGGTGGACCCAATCACTACTTTTTAAAGGAAGTTACGAAAATTTGGATATTAGGCATGTTCAAGATTAAATTGCAGTGGTTTTAACAGACTTATGAAACATATGTAAGTCATCAGTAGGCCTACTTAAATTATGACATTCGCTAAATGTCGCCTCTTTGCAAAGAAAAATAATGAAAGCATTATTGATATAATGTGACATTTGCCCTCACTATTGTCAAAGAAAAACGGACAAAAAGTAGGCCTACATGAAATTTTTTAGTTAAAAAGCTTGGGGGCCCTTGGACCTCGGGGGCCCCTGGACTTTGTCCACCTTCGTTATATGGCTGTTACGCCACTGGATGGGTGACCCCTCTTATTCCATAATGTTGGAGCTTTTTTAACAATATACCGTGGTCCACCGTATCAAAGGCTTTAGCCAGGTCTATAAAAATACCTACTGAGAATTCATTATTATCAATTGCTGTTGTGATTTGTTCTTGCAGATTTATGAGTGACATAGCAGTAGAGTGGCCTGACCTAAACCCATGCTGCATAGAGTAGAGGATATCATTTTTGACAAGATGGTTATTAAGTCTTTCTTACATAATTTTTTCCAATATTTTACTAAATACAGGCAGAACTGAGATGGGTCTATAATTAGTAAGGTCTTCCTTATTCCCTTGTTTGAAGATAGGCACAATTTTTGCCAATTTTAGTTCATATGGAACTACACCTGTTGAGAAAGAGCAGTTAATAATTTCAGAAAGCGGCTGAGCGATGGATTTAATAAGTGGTAAAGCTATCATTGGGTCAATACCATCAAGCCCTGTGCTATGAGTAGGTTTAATGGCATGAGATATATTAGTAATTTCCTCAGGGTTGGTTAAATACAGTGCCAATGAGTTATCACATGGGGTTTTCATATATTTATTATAGGAATTTGGTGAGGATGGGATTTTTTCAGCTAAGTTTTGAGGAATACTAGTAAAATAACTATTAAACTTATTGGCTATCGTCTCATCATCATCTATTATTACCCCATTAGAGTCCACTAGATCAATTCTAGAACTTTTATTATCTGTTTTGAGTATTGATCTTATAATTTGCCACTGTTTTTTAGATTATTATTATATTTTTGGAATTCGATTTCATAATAAAGTAACTCGGCTTTCTTTTTCATTGTTTTAAATTTATTCCTGTATATTATGAAATTTTTCCTGTTAGTTTCATTAGGCTGTTTTATAAATTTAAGATATAATTTGTTTTTTTCTTACAGGAGTTCAAGAGACCACTGGTCATCCAGGGTTGATTATTTTGGTGTTTTCTACTTTTGGTGGGGGAGTATAACGGGAAAGCTTTATTATATGCATTTTTGTAACTCACAATAAAATTATTATAAGCCATATTGGCATCCTCATTTGCACAAGCTGCGGTTATTTCAGTCCAGTTAATTTCACTAAGTAAGGATTGGAAATATTCCATTTCTTGCTTCCCAGTTTTCCGTTGATTCAGTGTCTCCATTTTATTGCATTTTGGCATGTTAAGATTAAGTCTGACCATAATTGGCAAATGATCTGATATATCAGTAACTATAATTGAGAAGGTGTTAACTTTATTCCATTTATTAGTAAATATATTATCTATAAGCGATGAAGTGAGATCAGTAATCCTAGTTGGCTTAATTAAGTATAGTGGGAAGTATTTGATAAGACGTCAAATAATTGTAAAACATTTTAGTTGGTTCATGTTCTTCAGCTTTTAGTAAGTCAATATTAAAATCACCTGCCAGAATTATATATATATATATATATATATATATATATATATATGACTATGACCTCCTTTCCGAGCGGTTTCCATTGTTCACCTTCTCGACTTCTGTTCGTCTGTTCGTAACTTGGGTGTTACTCGTTTGGTGAGCACATCTCCGACCACTCTCGGTCTGGATTCTATCACCTGAGACGTATTCGAGCTGTCAAGCGATTGTGTCCTCATCCATTTTTACTTCGATGGTCCATGCTTTCATCTGCTCAAGCATTGATTATTGCAGCTCGCAATTTGTTGGTCTTCCTAAATCTCGCCTGTCACCTCTTCAATCGTTGCTAAATGTAGCTGCTCGCCTGTTTGCCCGCCTTCCTCTCTTCATATATCTCAGCCTTCATGATCAAGCTCATTGCACATATAGGCCTACTCGGTTTAAAGTTCCTTTCCTTATTTCCAGAGCATTTTTGTGTCAGGCTCCGCGCTATCTTAGTGATCTTATTCGGTCCTCTTTCGGCTGCCTCTGGTCGCACTCTCCGTTCATTAGACCGCCATGACCTCTTGTTGGTGTCTCGGATTCGGACTGCTACTGTCTAATACCGCGCTTATGCGTCTGTTGACCCTTTGCTCTCGAACGATCTTTCCTCTATGATCTTAACTGGGGGTACTTCGGTCTCTGCCAGCACTCTTAAGACTTTTCTCGCGGGGCTTTTCGCACTCGGAGCGCCTCTGATCACTTTGTACTATGAGAGGCGCTTTAGAAATCCGTAAATACAATATAATATATATATATATATATATATATATATAACTTTTTGAAAGACGATGTTCGGACATCATTGAAAACAGATAATATTATCATAATTTAATGCGGCCTCATAGTAGGCCTACACATGTAGAAGAAACTCATTTCCTGGGCTTACGTTTTCAGAGCAGGAAGAGAGCACCATATTTATATGACATTACATGAAATCATTCGTAAGCCTTTCAAATAAATACTCATAAATCAGGTTCTTAATTTACGATTCGACTTTGTGATAGACGTACACATTTCTTACAAGCTGCTTAGAAATTATTGGGCGTTTAACTTACACGCAGTTAATCTAGAAAGTAAACTAAGGGCGAACTCATAATTATTTCCATCATAGAACACATCCATCCATAACAAAGAAAACACGACAATGAAGTGAAATTTTTTTATTTATTTTAGAACTGCTTCTTGCCTCAACCTACATAATTAAAGTCAGGTCAGTTAAAAGCATGCGATATCTTTGCAGATTCAGTCCTGATAAAGAAGCATTCCGATAAATGACGTATGCAAACCGTTTCTTGAACTGCAAAAAGGTTCGAATGCAACCACCTTTATCCAATCATTCGCAGAAAGCTTTACGACCATTCCATGTCCAATCGTTTCGACACCGTTGTGAATCGTAGCTGTACGAGTCAGACCAAAGAGATATCCGCCATATTTCTTCCCAGACAAAAATATATCTATATCCTTTTCTGAGCAAACTCCAGCGCTTATGTAGACGTAATAGTAACCGCTGACTGGAATCTGAATGACTCTGTTTTTCACCTGGAAGTCTATCCCTTCTCGTACTAACCAAAGGTCGTAAGTTATCTCTGTGGCATTCGTTACGTCCGTCGTTCGATATGCAGCCCAGGATACGGACTTTCCTGTCTTAAGCTCATAAGGAAAAGCGGTGAACGAGATGAGATTCGATCCAGGTACCACTTCTCCGTCAACCAGTACCATTCGAGCTTCGCTGGTGCAAGGTACAAGGACTGTTCTTGCGAGAGTGGTAGTACCAGTAGTGTGAGTGTTTTGTCTGGTCATCTCAAACGTGTAGTTCATTCCACTGATCACCAGTTGAACGGTTGCTGTTTTTCCAGCGGGCACTCCGACCGACATACTGAAGAAGTAAGCAGACGCATCTGAAGAACACTTATAAGCAGTGGTTGCGGCGTTGTACAGAGGAACAGGGTTGACTAGAGGACTTAAGAAAGGTAAGGCACCACGAACTGACGAAGACCTAGAACCGAATACACACAGCAGTTGATAGTCATCCTTCATAGTATCCGTGACACTAAACATCGACCAACTCGTCTCTTCCTGGTAGCTGCTGTAAAGTCCGCCGCCATTTTGGCTAATGGAAATTGTGACAGTCTTATTAACTGACAACACTCCACCACGACATCCACCGTCGATTCCGTTCTGTGCCGTGGACATCCAGTCGAAGCTAAGAGGAGGATAGGCACCTGTGATCTTCATCTGAGCAGACGTTAAACCACGAACTCCGGCACAGATTTCCGTATAAAAAAATTGTGAGACAGAGATCATCCTGTTGCGAAAGCTGTTAGTGGAGAAGTTGAACCGAGTTAGACGATTGGCTTGAGCACCGTCAAAATGCAGTGGGCTAGTAACTCCAGTCTGATCCTTTGCAAGATAGACACCAAAGGCACCTTCGCTTGCTGTAAAAATAATAATAATAGCTGCTTGAATAATGACATAGTTAGGGCCTACATGATGTAGCCTGGTAATTTAAAATAGTTCATTGCTGTGGCATATTCCTCGGTTGCTCTCAAAAGTAACTGCATATTTTTAATTAGCAATAAGATGTACACTAATGCTAGTCAATTGTATATTTCATCCCGTATAATGTGTTATTCATTTCATTACTAGCACATTTTCTATAAAGTTATAGAAAGAGAGGTATCACCTTTTCATGGCCTGTATCTGAATACTTTCTATACCTGCAGGTGGCATGGTTGTAGACCCGGTTGACTTGGTAGGGGTGAATGAAGTTTTAGTAGTTGACTTGTTAGTTATTTTTGATGATGTTGTGCTCGTCGTTGTCGACGTTGTCGTCGTTGACACCGTTGCGGGTAAAACGTTGACGTTGACACACTTCTGATTCACGCACATCTAGTGAAGCATGCAAACCAATATAAGAACTAGAACATGACGCTACACGGATCGTTGAATATGCAAATAGATAATTATGATCGATGCATGTACATGGATACATACATAGATAATTAGATGGATGGATGGATGATAGACGGATGGATGATAGACGGATACCTAAAGGATATACCTAAAGGTAGATAGGTAGGTAGATAGATAGATAGATAGATGGATGGATGGATGGATGGATGGATGGATGGATGGATGGATGGATGGATGGATGGATGGATGGATGGATGGATGGATGGATGGATGGATGGATGGATGGATGGATGGATTTGATGGATGGATGGATGGATGGATGGATGGATGGATGGATGGATGGATGGATGGATGGATGGATGGATGGATGGATGGATGGATGGATGGATGGATGGATGGATGGATGGATAGATAGATAGATAGATAGATAGATAGATAGATAGATAGATAGATAGATAGATAGATAGATAGATAGATAGATAGATAGATAGATAGATAGATAGATAGATGGGTGGATGGATGGATGGATGGATGTATGGATGGATGGATGGATGGATGGGTGGGCGGGCGGATTTGGGCGGTTGGGTGGGTGGGTGGGTGGGTGGGTGGGTGGGTGGGTGGATGGATGGATGGATGGATGGATGGATGGATGGATGGATGGATGGATGGATGGATGGATGGATGGATGGATGGATGGATGGATGGATGGATGGATGGATGGATGGATGGATGGATGGATGGATGGATGGATGGATGGATGGATGGATGGATGGATGGATGGATGGATGGATGGATGGATGGATGGATGGATGGATAGATAGATAGATCGATAGATAGATAGATAGATAGATAGATAGATAGATAGATAGATAGATAGATAGATAGATAGATAGATAGATAGATAGATAGATAGATAGATAGATAGATTGATAGATATGTAGGTAGGTAGGTAGGCAGTTAAGTAGGGCGGCAGGTATACAGATTAGTTTGTTGGTGTAGTTCGGTTGGTTGGATGGTTGGCTGGCTGACTGATAAATCTTAAAATAAAAGTATTGCATGCCTACAAGGTCTGTGTTGACTTAGTAGTTTACGACAGCCCACACCGACGCGATATGGTGAGAGGAGGCCGAAGACATTTCTTCGGACATTACCGTGAACAGCGGACATGGCTTGATCTACGAGGTTTTGCAGCGGATTTTTCACAAATAGACATTATACCAAACACACCCGCAGAATCTTATGTTCAGCGTGAGAAAGGCTGATAAATTTAGTGAATAAATTAGTAACTAAACTAATACTGTGGCGGAACTCCTTTGAGTGTATCTGCCCTCTCTCCTGTGACTTTCCCAAAGCAGGACGGAAGGGGTAGAGGTTCTGTTTCACCGCACCCAAAATATCCAGACCGAGTTCAACTTAACTTTCACCAGGATCTCCGAGTAACCCGAGTCTTTGGAAAGTGGCGCTCAGTGAATTCGGCTCCAGCTTTTTGGCTTAGAGGCTTAACCAAATTGACGTCCAGGCAACAACTCACGAAGAAGCGATTCAGATTCGTTTAATGATTTCCAAACGACAATGTACTAAACAACGCTTTAAGACTAAACAACTAACTCAAACAACTCACGACGAACCTAACCAACTAAAACACGACAAGTAACTCAACCCAAAACTCTACTGTACTGTACTGTCTCTACTGTACTGTACTGTCTCTACTACCGTCTCTACTACTCTACTGTACTACTCTCTGTTCTACTCTACAGGAAAGTTGCCCTTTATATACCTTAAATTGGTTCAAATCGCCTTGGTAAAGAATGTTCCAGAACCCTTTAAGCATGGTGGTAAATTTTAACCGTTAACCAAACACCTTGGCTCATACATATTAAACGGTTCAAATGCACCAAGTTGAACCAGAACCATAACGTTAATCTCTCATTTGGTTCAAAAGGACATGCACCGGTTCAATATAATTGAACCGGTGCCAAAACAGGGGTTCTCTTTACCATTTACATGAGAATTTTCACGATTTTTAACCAACACTAATTACACAATTAATTGCACTTAATTACCTAAATTGCACTTAACGACGCCAAATAAAGTCCCCTAAGGCACACAACTAAATAAGAACACACATGATTCCTATTTTTGTCACAATTCCCCCGGCACGACAAAAATCCGAAGTCCCTTTTCGGATACTAGGCTATATAATCATAATATGAGAATTAAATCACCGTATTCTAGAATCACTCATCCAAAATTAAATAGAAGGGAAATTGTTTTCAAGACAACAGAAGGAATTGAATAACTTCAAATCGTTCCACCTACATAGAATTGCTCTAAAAGTGTTAGGAGAGTCAGAAACACCTAACTACACAATGATTATAACAAGCTCACAGTTAGCTTTAGAAACTAAAGTCCTGAAAGAAAGAAGCCATATAAAATTGGCGATTCAATTAATGATTCTTCATAAATCAATTCATTTACAAAACGTAAGACCTCCTTAAGGCCACAACTTAATCAGGTGATTAACTTCACCACATGAAATTTTTGTGCACAGTCCATCCAGTTGAATCCCTGTAATGAAATTTGTCCAACCTACTGAACAAAGCATAACAACATAACAACGCAATATCTGCTTCAAATTTTCATTTCAACCTGATCACCCTGATTCCCTGGTTGTCACAGTAATTTTTCATCTGATAATAACAGTTTGTTTTACCAGCTTGTAGAAAATTCCATGATAAGAAGATGACAGCACAAGGTCACCCGAGGAATGTTTACTTTTCAATGTTCCTTTCTCATCAGTGACGGAGTTAATTTCTTCCCTCAACAGTTTCATCTTCAGATTCAGAACTTATTTCGACTATTTCGTAAGGTTCAGGAGGATGGTCCACAGGAGGAAGTAGGTACTCCGACGAAACCAAAGATGTGACAACAGGAATCGGCACAGTTTTCCCATAGTTCACATTGGTAACAACAGCCTGGCGTGCATCCGAAATCGACGAGACAAATGGTTGTACTGTAACAGACTTTCGGACAACAGCACGACGCGCACCATTGAACACAGATTCAAAAACCCATGACGCACAAAATGGAAATCGTGAATTCATATTTCTTTCGAAGACTGACCAGCTTAAATGATGTACCGCCGTAACAGCACTTGCTACAATTTCTTCCAAGTCTGGTTTATCTACCCCAAAGGGCAAAGAATATGCATCAGAAAAACCGAGAAATGGATCAAGATCCAACTCCTCTTTTACTGAAATTACTTTCATCTCTGTTGAAGTAACATTGTCCCACATACCTGACGGAAATAAGGTATCAAAACTTTCGGTCATCACAGAAGGTTCCACCAACGGAAACAACGGATCAAGACCGTTGTCCAGCATACATGATGAAAGGAACGGATCAAAACTTTCTGGTAGCATCGACGGATCAAAACTTTCTGGTAGCATGGCAGGTTCCAACTTAACGGCATCACAAATCATCGGAGTGTCATTACCCAGAATTGATTGATCAATTGTCTCTGTGTTATCCAACCACCCAGAAAATCCTTCAGCTTCTGAAAGAGAAGCAAGCGTCAGCTCCATGTTAGCTTCAACAACTGCTTGTGGTTGAACGGTCATGTTAGACTCGCTTGAAGAAGAACCAACTGTTTGAACTTTACCTGACATAGAAATAACTTTTCTTACACGTCTAGTATGACGTCTGAACACATGTCGCCTTACAGAATTGGCAGTTGCACACCATAGTCCACAGACTTCGCAAAGATAACGTTTGGAATCATCCATTTTCTTAAAATGACCAATTTTCACGATTATCAATATCAACAGTGGTTTGGTTCAACTACAACGCGTAAAACCAAGGGTTGCCATTAGCAACGCTAGAATTCTGACCCAAGTGTTCCATTCTTTATGACGTCACTCACAGTAGTTCTGCAGTGGTTCTCAGCACCATTGAGCTATTTATTGAAACCGGATCGGTTTTCTTACCGATCTACGTGGTCGTAGACGCTCATTGCAACTTTCTTCATGTTGATCCGCGTTAATAAAGCCTTCCACTGTCTTTGCTTTATCCATCTGCCCATCTTTCTTTTGTCTTTGTTGACTCTTACTGGTGGCATTGGTGTATCTGCCCTCTCTGCTGTGACTTTCCCAAAGCAGGACGGAAGGGGTAGAGGTTCTGTTTCACCGCACCCAAAATATCCAGACCGAGTTCAACTTAACTTTCACCAGGATCTCCGAGTAACCCGAGTCTTTGGAAAGTGGCGCTCAGTGAATTCGGCTCCAGCTTTTTGGCTTAGAGGCTTAACCAAATTGACGTCCAGGCAACAACTCACGAAGAAGCGATTCAGATTCGTTTAATGATTTCCAAACGACAATGTACTAAACAACGCTTTAAGACTAAACAACTAACTCAAACAACTCACGACGAACCTAACCAACTAAAACACGACAAGTAACTCAACCCAAAACTCTACTGTACTGTACTGTCTCTACTGTACTGTACTGTCTCTACTACCGTCTCTACTACTCTACTGTACTACTCTCTGTTCTACTCTACAGGAAAGTTGCCCTTTATATACCTTAAATTGGTTCAAATCGCCTTGGTAAAGAATGTTCCAGAACCCTTTAAGCATGGTGGTAAATTTTAACCGTTAACCAAACACCTTGGCTCATACATATTAAACGGTTCAAATTGCACCAAGTTGAACCAGAACCATAACGTTAATCTCTCATTTGGTTCAAAAGGACATGCACCGGTTCAATATAATTGAACCGGTGCCAAAACAGGGGTTCTCTTTACCATTTACATGAGAATTTTCACGATTTTTAACCAACACTAATTACACAATTAATTGCACTTAATTACCTAAATTGCACTTAACGACGCCAAATAAAGTCCCCTAAGGCACACAACTAAATAAGAACACACATGATTCCTATTTTTGTCACAATACTTAATAAAATTGGGAAATAAGACAAGGCAAGAAATGTATACACCTGTCTGTTTCCACATTTGGCTCCGTTTGGTACAAGACCTGGATCCTGAGTTCCGATTCCGTAGTCGAAGGTGACAGCACAACAGGGAGAGGAGCCGGCGGAACCCTTCGACCCCGACAGAAAATATTGTCTCTGGTAGTCGGGCAACTCTTTTGAAATGTCTTGACACTGAAGCATCCCGCACATAACGTCTCTAGAGAATGCAAACAAAACTCATCCTTGGACAAATATTCCGAAATTACTAGCAATTTGTGTTTAGCTTCTTTTCATAACTTTAACATGCGATTATGATAACGGTGATGGTCAGAATGCCTAAAATCTTTTAGGAAAGGTAATAAAGCAGTACAGTACTGTGCTAGTATATTCTATTCTATTTACGGACTTATAAAGCGCCTCTCACAGTACAACCTAATCAGAGGCGATTCCAGTGCGAAGCGCCCCTCTAAAAAAGAAAAGTCTTAAGAGCACGAGCAGAAACAGTTGTGCCCCCAGATAACATCACAGCATGAGTTATAGCAGGAAGGTCATTCCACAGCAAAGGGCGAATCAGAGGCAGAGGCACGATGCTGTACTGTGGCCGTCCGAGATCGAGGTACTAGAAGGTCATGATGGTCTATACTCTAAAGAGCGGAGATGACGTCCAGAGGTAGCTGAGATAAGATAAGATCACAGAGGTAGCGTGGAGCTTGACCCAAAAACATTTTACACGTAAGAAAGAGAATTCTAAACTGAATCCGAGCAGTTAAGTTAAGGGAAGCCAATGAAGGTGTTCAGGCTTAAAGTCGAAATATGAGAGAAACGAGGAAGGCCATTGATGAAAGACATTATGATTACATCAGATTGATTTTGTGCAGTCGTAAGGTGCTTGATTCTTTATGGTAATATTATGATAATTGTGATGATGATGATGATGATGATGATGATGATGATGATGATGATGATGATGATGATGATGATGATGATGATGATGATGATGATGACTATAATAGAAATGATAACAATTATTATTATGTTATGATTTTTTATTACGGGCAAATAGCTGGCGCAAAGTACCAGTGTCGTTGCTGTTTTAGGTATTGTTGTTACAGCTGATGATAGTGATCAGGACGACGATGACGACAGTGATAATGATGTTGATGATGACGACGACGATGATATGTGATGATTATGGCAGTCTTGTTCTTACTTGACATCGCACGCAATGTAGTCAAAACCTCCCGTGTTTGTCCAGCGGATGCCACAGTTGCCGCTAAATGCTCCACCGCCGTTGAATCGTGTGTAGCAGAGTTTGTCCGAAGCTAGAGTCCCTGGTCCCCAGACCAACTCACACTGCGACCTATGGCTCCGACACTGACCCTGGTAGCAATACGCCGACTCCTGAAACCAGAGTCACCGCCATCGTCAACTACAGTAACTTATGCCAGATCTATTCCGATCTAGTATGTCTTTGTTGTATGAGAGGAGGGGAGTGAGAGATGGAGAAGATGGAGGAGCCGAAAGAGATGGGGTAACAGGAGAGAAGGTAAAGACGAAAGAAAAGGATGAGGCAGAAGTGAAGGAAGAAGTGAAGTAGATGGAAGGCAACTTGAACCTTCCAGTAAACATTAGTTTTATATTTTGAACTCATCTTATTTATTATATTGTAGGTTACCTGTTGTAAGCAGTTGCTGTGCAGTTGCTGTTGTTTTGAGTGCCAATAATAAACGACTATTATTATAATAATCGCAGTAGAAGAAATAGAAGATGCAGGAGAAAGGAAAGAAGAAGACTAGGAAGACGGAGGAACAGATGAAGAAGAAAGACAAATACATGAAGTAGGCTAATGAAAAGAGAAGAATAAAAGACATGCTGAGGAGGATAAGAATGAAGAGAAAGGGAAAGATCGGAAGAATCAGAAGAAGGAGGAAATGAGTGTTATAAAATGAAATGCTTATAAAGATTAACTTTATTCGTGATTGACGATTTCATGACGATGAGTCCATGAGGGTTTGCGATGATGATTGCTGTGATCATTGAAATTGATTCAAACGGTTAATGTGCGATTATAGTTCATACAATGTTTGTGCAGTCTGTTCCATCTGGTTTGTAGTTATCGGTCGGACAGCGAGCATCAACTCCATTGCAGGATTCAGACAAATCGCAGTCATTCGATTTTGAGCGACACTCTGTACCAGAAGACTTTATCTGCGTAAAGAACAATACGAAGGAATTTCACACAACATTCAATGTCGATGTGCTGAAACCATTATTGAATTTAATTGATTATAATCGTATTGTCATACTATTAATTATTATTTGTTACGCGCCCACGATCTACATTACAGTGTCAATCTGAGGCGCGGAGAGTCAGCCGCCAGGAGAAGAAGCATTGAGATATCTAAGTGCTTGAAGGCCAAGGCGCACTAGTGAGTTGTTGCTCGCTTTTTGAAGGAAGGAAGCGAATTTAAGCTACGAAGAGAGAGTGGCAATCGATTCCATTCCTTTAAATCACGTGCGAGCCCATAACTGTTCTGCAACGTGGCGCAGGTAAGATAGATATAGGAAGTAGTAGTGATTGAAGGTAGGAAGGTGTGCTGGTGTTGAGGGCTTTGTAGTTGAAAGAGGCCGATTTACATTTTATTCTGAACTCAACAGGAAGCCAATGAAGCTAATGGAGTAGGACTGAGGAGATTGTTCGTTGTGGGACATGCAGCACTACGTGAGCTAAGGAGTTTTGGATGTGTTGCAACCTGTTGAGTTCAAGGTCTGAGAGACACACAACAACCGAATTAGGATAATCAAGACGAAAGGAGACAAGGGAACAGGCTATGATTTGCGACATATTCTTAGTCAGCGCTGACTTAATGTTATATATTGCCCAGATTATATAGAAACAAGATGTACAATGCTTTGTTATTTGCTATCGGCAAGGATGGATTAATCACTGGGAGCCCCGTGTTAGTTATAATCGGCTAGGCCCCTTTCGTACTGAGCATCGGATGACGGGGATGCCGTAAAGACATAAAATCAATGCGTAGTATAGCGGGATAAAATGTAGCGTGCCGTAAAATTAGTAGTAAATGTGTAACGTCGGTTGGAATTCTTCTGTTGGTCTAAAACTCCTAACATCGGAGTAATTGACGTTACAAATGCATAGAACTTCAAAGTTTTGAATTTTTGAACAATATCCTAGGTTGCTTCAAATTTTTTACAGGACATACATTTAACGGACTTCCTCTGGAGACGCGTCTCCTCCCACTCCTCTCCGTTCTATCAGTTGCTCAAATCTGTTATCTGCCGCCTCGCCTGGGTCGGAAGCGCCTCTGAGTACAGATCTTGAAATTCCGATTGATTGATTGACAAAACACAGTTAACATAACATGATAATAAAAATTCGAAACTGTTCTCTTCATTGTTAACAGCTCAGAAACA
Organism: Aporrectodea caliginosa; assembly: GCA_020284085.1. Lineage (NCBI taxonomy): Eukaryota > Metazoa > Annelida > Clitellata > Crassiclitellata > Lumbricidae > Aporrectodea > Aporrectodea caliginosa. Next base: position 1,611,870 of record JACEVL010000384.1, on the reverse strand, counting down.
CTTGAGACTTTTAGCAGCTGCAAACTGTGTTATACTGTTTATCAAATGAAATCAATTTAAGCATAGCACTAATATCACAAGCAGTGATATTGGATCTTTTTGGATACTCGTAAACAGACATTGGAGCAGTAAGTGAAACCTTGGTGTGGGCTGATAAGCATCCAATTTCTAAATTGATGCTCACCATTCGGTGGCCAAGAATAAAACAGCTTTTCACTGAACTGGCGACGTTGTTCCTGGCGCAAAGTTGACAATGCTTCATAATGTCGTTTTGACTTTGGGTAATTAATCATTTGACTCGGACATGTCTCTGCAGGTTTCGAGCCAAAACTTAGTAATGGCCGCTGTAACTGGCAAGTCATTCATAGTTATCAGTCGATTGACAAGGAGATTTGTAAACGTTTTCTGTCGAACGTGTAGCAATTGTCTCAGTAATTTCAGTATCATGAGTCTCACCTGTATGAGTAGTAGTAGTAGTAGTTTCAGTTTAACGACACTACGGGATAAAGAAGATCATTAGCATCGCCCTCCTCCTTTTTCCAGGCTTGGGTCTAGCACTGTGAGAGTGCAAACAGTGGCGGAGTTCTCAAATGTATGAGCATATACCATGTGTGGGTTTATGTGCAGTGTCATGTTAGCAGTGGATTTGGAGTGGGAGTGAGGCATCCCTTTTTGTCGGCTACGTACCAATGGTATCAGGCAAATCCATTGGTTGTGTGGTTTTATCTCTGCGTTTTTCTTTGCGCGAGAAATAAGTGCATCCAATCACGGAGCTGAAGCACTCGAAGACCGATCTTTCTCAGTCTTTTCTTTAGCAAGTTGGTGTTTTTTTAGCACCGGAAAGCAGAGGTTCTAGGCATCGTGTACGTTTTAAAAACATGAAACTTCAACTTAAATCCAGCAAACGAATCGCATCGGAATAAAAAAAGTGACGTCAGCATATAATATATTGACAAAAAGAAGTCGACTCAAAAGAAACGCATGTAGGCTACATGTACATGTATTATAGCGATTTGGTTGCATGACTGAGATTTGCTTTAGTGCAAATTGTCACTTAAACTTAAACTAATGGCTCCTTCTTGCGAACAAATAGCTATTTGGTGCAGTAACTTCTGTATTTGTCCTGCAGTATTCGGACTCTGGTCGAGGACTCTCTCTAAACCGGGGTGCATGCTAAAGCATCCTGACCATACTGGGTTATCCGGCCGGGACCGGCCCTGTCTGTCGGAATGTGAGGTTACTGTCTTAACAGCATCTTATAGTGGCATAGCAGTGCCTGCGAGGTCGATGCTAGAAAGCGATGGAAGAGAACGAAATTGCCTCAGAGTTGTCTGGGTTTATGGCCAAACCATTGAAACAGAGCCATGCATTCACAAATGAGAGGCACTCCCCAAGTATTTACCAGACTGATTGATTAGTGTGTAACAGACTCGCTCTAGAACGCTTCTGAGGTTTTTTACTAAGCGAAATTTAGATAGAAACTCAACAGGCTCGTCTTGTTACTAAAATTCTCGTATTGACTGCATATGATTATTATTCTTATGTTTACTGAAGGTAGAAATCTGGTTAGGCTTAAAGAAATATGTTTGGTATTAAATTTATAGACTATGTTTAGTAGAAAGTTCTGTTCTTTGCTGTATTTGATGTGAATTGTTTGATTGACAAGAATTGGAAACAATATTTTGAAATGGCTCAGCGTCCTCTTAAATCGATAGGCTTAGGTAACCTCCTAGCGGTTTTGAGGAAGGAAGGGATAGGCCGTTATCTTCTCAGTCTCGACCAGGCTCAGCCTTGGAACTGATATTAAACAGGTTAGGCCACATAAATGAAAGTCAATCCGTAATCGTAAAGTGACTGAGCAAAATGTTTCGAGCAACTTTGCCGAAAAGCAGACTCTAACCTCTTTTCTACCATCATCAGCAACCCTGCACATGTATTACATCAATTACTGCCTCCCGTGAAAACTGTTTCATACTCGCTACGCCCCAGAACCCACAATAGAATAATACCTAAGGCAAACTCTCTATCTCGTAAAAAATTTGTCACACGGATGCTTTATACTTAATTTTTTATATTTGATGATCTTGTACACCAAAATGCGGTTAGCAGTTGGTTTTTCAATAAATGATATACTTACTTACTTACTTACAATCAGTATTGACCCAGAGTCAATCAGGATTAGCGCAGCAAACTTCGCAACTAGTACAGAATCGATCAGAATTAATACAGCGCTTGGAAAGGTTATAAGCCTTACCATTCAGAGAAGTTATCGATGGGAAACGAACGGACCCAGGTCCAGGCGATGCTTGGGCCGCCGGCCAATTATATGCATATATATAATACAACTGAAACGGGAAGTGTTCAGGAAGTCAGTGCAGAGCCTTTCGCTCCTATAGAAGAAGCGAGAAACTAAGGGGCAAGATTAGACCTGACCACAAAAACTTAGGAAGTCGGTCCCCCCGTCGTTGCATAAACTGGATTCGAACCCCGATACGGGAACCCCTCAGAAGTTCTGGCATTTGTCGCTCAGCGTGGATACTGGGCGCGGAACATACATGCATAAAGAAGAAATCAGGACCGGCAATCTGTCCACTATGCCCCTGTCTACTCCAGTGATGTTAGGTAGCAGCTTGCAGATTACAGATTTTCAGGCTCGAAAGTCATCCTTGATTTGTTTGGCAGTTTCACTGCAAAAAGATCTTGATTCTGCATGTTTTCTGTCTTCTTCACACTTTAAACTTTATTCACCTATACAATAAGGCTATATGTTTGTAGTTTCTACTACCTAAGAGCTTTCTAAAGATACTAGGCATGTTATTATGGGATCAAAGTGTGATCCTGCGAAAATTGTCAAACTGAGAAATGTCATGTGTAATTCAGAACAAATTGCACTAATTCTATGAGCCTTGGGACTCCTAAATATTTTTTAAATGTCATAAAATTTGGAAGGTATTATTATCTGACCATAAAAATACTTTTGAGAGTGACTGCATTAAAAGTTTCATCAATTATTTTTTCTCAATGCTATCATGGGACACCCTAATGCATATATTATTTATGCATATGCATGCATATAACATGTATATACATATATATACATACATATACATACATTAATTCATACATACATACATACACACAGACATACATACATACATGCACACACCCAATTTTAAAGAAGTTCTGTTCTTCGTGATGTTCATAGTGACTAGAGTTAAAGTTTCCGGTGTAGTGAGTATGAACTTCATACTCACTACACCGGAAACTTTAACTCTTATCGCCCCATATACGCACACACCAATACTCGCTTATTTTCCATAAAATCTGTTGGCTCCACAACCTGGAACATGCTTCCCTCTCATATACGTTGTGCCCCACCTACGGCACCTAAAAAAATGCTGAATGCCTTCCTGATTAATGGAAATTAGCGATAACCTACCCTGCCGGATATTCTTTTTCACTGTTAGTTAAGGTTCTCGTTTTTTCTTTATTTTCATAGTGTTTTGAATTGAGTTAATCATTTACTGTGTACTATGTACTATACTGCTTGCATTGCTGTATGAAACTTGATGTTGCACTGTTTGTCAAGGATTTAGCTGTCACTAATTCAGATTTCTGAAATGTTGTTTTAGGTGTCCCTAGTTAGCGGGATCTTGATCCCTTTTGGGACTCCTCTTGCGGCCAATCCTGATATTTTATGTTGAAATGTTATGTGATTTTATTTGATACGGCTTCAATAAAAGACTTTTGATTGATTGATTGATTGATTGATTGATTGATTGATTGATAACTCACTTTGCATTGTGAAATATCGCAGCATCTTCCGGAAGCACAGACTGCTGATGCAATTAGTTTGCACGTGGCGCTGTTGCAACACTTGTTGTTGCATTCCTGTCTTGGAATATAGAACAATTATAATCATTCAAAGCAAACTACATAAAGTGTCTTTACTGGAAATCTTAAAGTTTGTCCTTCGGTATTATGATCTGTCTCACTAAAGGCTCGCCACTGGCACACTGTAGCAACCTGAAATTTTTACTGACGTTTTTATGCGAATTTCTAGGTCAACGTAACTATTTTCGGCTCAAACTCTCCTTTCTAATCGGATATATGGACATTTTAAGTTCACATATATTAAATTGCTCCTGTGAACAATCTGACGTACCACGTGATAAGAAGGCGCAGCTAATATGCAAATCAAGCGGCAATGATATACACGGAAGCATTTTGAGGGCAGCGCGGCGACAAGAACTTTGAGACAATGGAGGCGAATTCGGTGACTAATAGGACATTCCGTAGGCGGTTTTTCGTTCAGGTCTTCGTCTAAGCCTGAGCGAAGCCGGTTACGAAAGCTGGTATAAATATATGCAAATTTCAGGCATTAATACGTTTAGCAAATAAATTTTCTAATAATGCTTTCCAACTGACAGACTGTTGAAAATAAAGGAATGAGAGTGAAATCGTGAAGTTGAAGGTGATTTTAGTAAATTTGTCACGAAAAGAAATGTTGGTTTCAAAGAACAGTTGAAGGTATTGAGTTCCTTTAACATACGGAAGCAAAGATGTAAAATTAACAGAAGAAGTCCAAGGCAAATTAGGTACAATTATTTAATACAAAACGAAGAAGCGCAATAAAGATGTAGAGGCATTAAGTTCTATCAAAAATGGGGAAACGAGGAAGTCAGGTGAACAGATGGGATTTATTTCTTTGGAAATGAAGAAATTAACCCATCAAATGAGGAGATGAAGGTACAGATGAGTTAGGTTTACTGACCACAGATGCATCGAAGGTTACTTGAGGAGATTTATGTATACGTAGGTGTTAGAAAGTTATCAATCATGAAATAAAGATGCAAAAGTAGGGGATAAAGGTGTATTAAGACTAAGAGAAGAGCCTTTGGAAACGTACGCTGCTCGGTGCTTTTCCGCAGTCACATTGTTCTCCATCTTCGACGATTCCGTTTCCACAATCGGGGAAAGGATTGAAGATGGTCTTTGGAATATTGTAAAGGCAGATATCAAGACCCTGGTTGAAGGAAGTGGCAAATCGGGACCGGGAGCATGAAGACCAGTTCGTAGATCCCTTCGCACTGAAACAAGGTGAAAATTCATTTTAAATTCGATTTGCGCCTTAGTCTGCAATAATTGATAGACTTAATGGTTAACTCCACATTTCTAAACGTTACTCCAAAGTTAGGTGCAGGGCACTAGCTTATTTACGAGCTCTGGAAATTCATGTTAGATCTGTTGAACGTTTTCCATGTAACAACCTTGGTTAAGTTTCTTGTACTGATGTACCTCTGTTACCAGAGAATATAATTTAGTACCGGAATAAATTGGAAAGTAAACGACAAATTTGCTATGCACTGAGGGTCTTGGGATCGTCCATTGCGGCTCAGGACCAGACGAGAGGGATTTTAGCACCTTCTCTGTGTTCCACTAGTGCGAGGAAGCTCTGACCTACACGAATAACATTAATATTATGAAAGAATCCAATTTTTGATTCAGATAGGTTACCCTCGCCTATGTTTCTGTCCGACCAGGGTGTCCTGTAGCATCTTTCATTTCAGACGGCTGTTAAGAAAGCATAACTCTGCTACCCATTTACTCCAGGAGGACCATACCAGACTGATCCATCCGTATATCTGTTTTTACATACACCGAGAGAACCTCAAATATCGCTCTGCTCTCCAGCAGTTCTGTTCTAATAGGCCTTTCCAAGGTCCGCCTGTCAGTTCTAAATGCTGCTGCCAGATTGATTGCTCGCCTTCCTAAATTCTCCCATATCTCCTCGTTTATGATCAATCAATTGCGCTGGCTTCCTCTCACAGACCGGAATTCAGTTCAGAGTTCTTGTCCTATAGTCCTTAAGTCCAGATTGGGCATTGCTCCTAAATATCTTAGGAATCACATTCGCTCCCTCTCTCTTCAGTTTCTCATCGACCTCTCCGCTCCTTGGTCAGGCATTCTCTTTTTGTTCCACGAGTTAGGATCACAATGGCCGAGACTAGATCTTTTGCCACTATTGGGCCCTCCCTATGGAACGCCCTTCCTTTCTCTCTACGTGTTACCATTCTTTCTGGGTCTCTTCCTACAGCCTTCTCCGTCCTCAAAACCTTCTTCTTCTCTAGGGGTTCTCGCACTGGGAGTGCTACTGAATGGCCACTGCTGTGAGTGGCGCTATATAAATTATCAAATACAATACAATACTCTTCCAACTGACAGCCAATGGCAGGTCTCAGCTTAATCGTTTGGAGAGCTAGCTCTCCGCCCAATGCTTGTAGTCTTCTGCTGAATTACACCGGCGTTAATCATGTAAATCTACCGGATGAGCACAAAATTATGAAGTAATACTATTAGACAGGTGGCCTGAATTTGCATTACCATTTCCCTAGTGTCAACTGATCTATGTGAAATGTATCTCAAGTTCAGCGTTAAATTAAGTATTTATTCGAAATCAGTTTAGCAGAGATGACCGAAATGGAATGTCTTTCCTCAAAATATGTGCTCCATGTCATCATCATTATCATCATCATTATTATTATTATTACATGAATAATAATAATAATAATAATAATAATAATAATAATAATAATAATAATAATAATAATAATAATAATAATAATAATAATAATACTAATAATAATAACAATAAATTATTGCAAACCGAAGAGATCCAATGCCGTTTTGTTGCCAATTACTTCGATAAAACTATATTTTTATTTATACGATCCGTGTTAGACCTACAAAACTCCCCTCAATTAGTAACGAAACAGAAAAGCGAGACGTTTAGTAGTGCCATTAATAGTTACTCGCCATTAGATTGTGATTCATTTGAAGATTTCATCAGATTAAAATAGACTAGACTAGTTTACATAAAAATTCGTTACATTAGATAATGTTAAGTTATATCATATTAGATAACATTACATTAGAGGCTGGTGTACTGCGGTTGAGTTTTGAATAGCTGTCTAATAATTATAAATAACGATAGCGAATAACTGACTGACACGCTATGCATGATGCAGAAGTTGTTCGCGGCGGAGTCGTCGCAGCTGCACTGAGGAAGCTCATCGTCATGCTGAAGACCGAAATTGTGACCCATTTCATGTGCCAAGATCTCACCTGCAGCCGCCTGGTCACTGATGTCCTGTGCATATCCACAGAAATTGTCTCAGAACGCGTTGTACATAATTTTATTATATTCAAGAATGTCGATGCCTAAGCGTCTTCTAATGAGATGTAAATGTAATAATATGTAATGCAACTGTGAGGATGTAACGATACTGGGTTGAACGTAACTCATCTAGACGACCACCCAGTACCTTACCTTATGCTTGGTGAGCTTGTTTCCGGTCTGCCCGAGACTTGAATATGAGAAGAATTCAAGACTTCTAACTTATATTCTTCTTAAAGAAACCCACTACTAACTTGTAGTTTATAGAGTCGGTTTCTCGAAATTATTTCTGTGTCCGCTGCACCAGTTCGCAGGCGGATTGTCAACTACCGCACAACTGACGGCGACTGCAAACCAAAAACAACTGAAGACGAAGAGGGAAAGAACGGGAGAACCAAACACTCACGGCGTCGGTCATGCAGATTGGCGACGGAAGGACTCAAGAGCCCGCTACAAAGACGGGTGACGGGGCCAACGAAGGAGCTTTCTCGCAATTGACGCAGAGTTCTTGGCAGAGACTGACTGATCGCGACGAACAGCGAACTTCTCACAGAGTGTCTCTCGCAATCGACGCAGTAGTCCAGTCATTAAACAACAATTAATTGAGGTTCAAAAACATTTGAACAAAAGGTTTGTCGATGGGTTTCACCTCATTGATATGTCTACTTACCAAGAAAAGAGTTTGCTAAAAATTTGACATGCGGAAATTTGCGAAAATGGGTCAGATCCAAGATGACCACCATTATAATTATTCAAACTGGGAAAATACCGTAATTCATAATAGAACCAGTCCAGATAAAAACATCTACGAGGAGTCTATTTATATCAGCATACACATATACATGTTATGGAATGTATTTTTCATGTTAAATGGTAACAAAAACTAGTAATGGTCACCAAGATTTGACGAAAATGGCAAATTTATCATATCTGAATCATTTTCCGGTAACATGGTAAATTCACAAATTCAACGGCTAGCGAAACCAGTGAGGAGGAGGAGTGCGAACCAGAAGAAGCAGGCGAAGCGAACCAAGCGAAGCGATGAGTCACAGGCCAGGCGAAACAGAGAGAACCGGAAGCGAAGCAGGCGAGGCGATGAGTGATGGGCCAAAGAGACACAAAGCGAAGTACGACACCGAACACAGGAAGGGCCTCAAGCGAATATGGCCATAATATATTCTGTATCGTGTTCATGAAGCGCGTTTTGAGACTGTCACGAAAGAGCTCAAACATGATTTTCAGGCAGGAAACTAAAGACGAATTTGCACTAAGACAGAAACGCTTCATGTCTCCACGCAAATATCTATTGTATTCCATGTTGCTCTTTTCCTTACTGTCAGTAACAACTATTCTAGTCTAATCTACTCGAATCTTTCTGCTATGGCCTGATCTTATCATAGGGCCCGATAGCGCATTGGAAAACACACTGGCGTAGAGAGCGAGAGGTACCGAGTTCGAGTCTCGTAGGGCGGGCATGATTTGTAGGCTGCTATTAGCGCCGTTGTATTGCAGGCTGTCTGTTCTGTTAGTAGTTAAGATTGTTTCAATTGCATAACATGTAAATGTACAGCGCAGTGCGTTTGTCAGACGCTCAATTAAAGAAAAGATATTATTATTATTATTATTATTATTATTATTATTATTATTATTATTATTATTATTATTATTATTATTATTATTATTAAAATACAGAAGTGGACCCTTTAAGTGAAGCGGTGGTCAAATCTCGTAATCCATTGGAATCCTTTGTTGATTAGCGGTATAAACGCATTCACAGCTGAACATAGGTAATTCATTGATTTGATTCAGCAGTTCAATCATAGCATTAGTTGAAATCTAATCTAATTTAGTGGCATTTTGATCGCAATTTCATATCACGTGTATTATTTAAAAATATCTACTAAATACATTATCTCCGGTTTATACCATATTAGCTACCTCGTCTGTCGCCCTAACTAACATTGCCACTAGCCTAATTCTTCTTTTGTAACTAAATGTTAGAGCAGAGATAATATTTGCTATCTCAACCCATTTAATAACTAACTGTCAGAGCTTAGACAATTTTTCCTAGCTGTTACCTGTAACAAGTTGCGACCTGTCAGCTTGGTGTTGTGAATAAACGAAATTGATTGATTGATTGATTGATTGATTGGCTTTTATTGCGTCATAATCATAAGGCATCTATTAAAGTGTAGTCTAATTCTTTATGTGCCATTATTAGAATCAAAGTTTAAAAACCGAACAATTTCTGCCTTGGTGTCCTAAAGGCTCAATCACCCACATTATAGATAACCCTACTTGTTTCAGTACCTCCGTGTTGGGTATTGAAAGGTGCTAAATAAACCTAGATATTCACATATACATACATAGAAACCTATATATAAGTTATGCAATATGCATATACGCATACGAAGATACATTCGTAATAATAATTATTGCTTACCTATTACCTAAATAAATGCATGCATAAATATGCATAAAGCTCCCTTGATGATAAACTTACAATGACCTTTGAGAAGCAGCGAGACCTACATTAAAAATGCATCCTACTTGCAAATATTAACTTCTAGCACTAAGATTAAAACTTACGGAAATTAGTGATCCGGATATCCGGTTTGAACACATTGTGCCACGGAGTGCTACTCCTAAGATTCCGAAATTCTTTTTGCCATAGAAACTAACATTACTACAAATCAACGAAGTCACACTGTTTCAATGACACTGCACTAAAATATCAGTGACAGCATATCAGATAACATTGAGAACAGATAACAGAAAACATTGATATTTACTGATAACCTTGCAAACTGTAAACTTATTAAATTTGTAACAATTCATTAAGAGCAAAACATTTAATCGATAGGAATGATGACGGTTTGCAGTGGTATATGTTAATTGATAACATCACTGACGAATTGAGTTTAACCTTTATTACACTGAGGCAAGCTTAAACCTGTCGATATCAACTGTCAAATATAAAACCCGCGTACGGAAAGAAGACTGACTGAAACTAAGGAGAGTAACTGAAAAAGTGAAGAGCGAATGACAATGAGAAAATGACTGAAATATAGTTCTGAAGATGTCTCTTACCTGATGAGAACCCCATTGTCATTGTAGTGAAATGGATTGACGGAATTCTGTCGATACGTGTTCCAACTGTCGAGAGCTCCGTCTACATCTGAAGCACGAATCTCGAACCGATCACTATCCGTCCAGACCTCGACTCCCACAAGAACTAGGTAGATCCCAAGAGGCTGATAAAGCTGTAAGTACAGTTCGTTGTCAGTCCTGTAAAGGTCATCTACCCCAAGGCCGGCATATTCTTAGTGAGGGGTGATATCTGATTCTTATCAGAGTCATAGCCATTAGGCCACTCGTCGAAATATAAATAGATTTATCTGGTCACTAGCATACTTATCAAAACATACTACTAGTCTTATCAGAATAGCTATTATAGGCCTATTTATGAAGCTATTAGGTAACTTAGTATAATAGCATTTGGGTTACAGTTTCTACTAGTTAGTAGACTATTACGAGTGGGTTTATGGTAATGGTAACACTCTGGCACGAAGAGGAAACGGACGCGGGATCGCTTCCTACTACCCTCCCTAAGGTCGGTCGACTCATCCTTTCATTCGCCAAATGGCGTTGACAAATTGAGCTGTGGACGTGATGGACGGCATGCAAACAGTCAAATTCGACTCCTGTAATAACTTGTGATCGTCCGTTCATATTATGAATTGTAATCATAGGCCTACTGTGTACTTGTCAGTTTGAAAATATTAAACGAAGATTATTATTATGTATCACAGAAGTACAAGTCTATAGAGGGATAGCACAACATCAAAATAAATGTTTGATACTCATCCGAATTATAACTATTAGGCTACTTCTAAAAACGATATCCGTCAGGTTTTACTAGAATGATAGCAGCTATTAGACGACTCACTGAGGAAGCAACGTTAATGATTTCCTTCGTTCTGTTATAAACAGCCTTGACATCACTTGACCGCGCTCTGTACTGGAAGTAAGACACAAGAAACAAAACTGTTGAGCGATTTGAATAAAAACTTGAGTAATACCACTAATAGAACATCTAATTTGAAGCAATTTTTTTAAAGATTAGGCCTCAAATCTCATTTAAACTAAGATTAAAGAGTAAGAATTAAGTTATGCTGCGTTTGCTTGCTCTGTCTCAGCTACAAAACGGTTGAGCGATTTAAAAAAATAAATAAAGCATAGCGCAACAGCACGTACACGCTTCTAAAAGTATCTCGAAGTTGAATTCGATTAACTGAGTTGCAACGACTGTAGTTCATCCAGTCAGCGATGTCACTAGCGCATCGTATGAGTCCCAGGTGCTAGACGTCGGTAGGCCCAGGTCCTAGATGTCCGTGAAATCATAGACCTGTGAGTCATTCGCGTTGAGATTACCACGCAGGCCAAGCTGAAATAGTGTGGCTATGATGTCGGCCAGGATGAAGAAGGAAAAAATGGGTCTCAGGACTAAGCCTTGAGGAACGCCACAGTTAAGGATAGGCGCTGTGGAAGAGGGCTGATCACATTGCTGGACGAGGGTGAATAGCAGGTAGTAGGTCACCTACTCTAGTAGAGCAGTTGATAACGTGCGGAAAGATTGACGCAGTCGCTGGAGCAGTCGTTGGAGCAGAATGTCGTGGTCGTCTGTTTCAAATGTGGTAGACATATCCAGAAAAGAAAGAAGAGTGACAAAAATGGGCAATCGCTGCAGCGCATTCCTTCAGCAGTCACTTAGGTAGCGGATCGGTCGTTGACTACTTATTTATCGTATCGTATCGTATCGTATCGTATCTAAAAATTTATAGAGCGCCTCTCGCAGCATAGACTATTCAGAGGCGCTTTCAGCGCGGAAGCCCCGGGGAAAAAAACGCTTTAAGAGAGCCAGAGGATGCGTGAGAAATCCCAGACATGAGCTTAGCCCGTAGAAGAGGGGGAGGCCATTCCAAGTGGAGGGACCTGTCACAGCAAATGCCCGGCATTGAGCCAAGGCAGATCTAACACGAGGGACAAACAGGTCCAGACGGTCAGTAGAGCGCAAAGGGCGAGCAGATGTTGCAGAGAGAGGCTTATGAATAAAATCCGAGAGATATTTTGGTGCAAGGCCAAGTTGAGATTTGGAGACCAAGAGGAGGATCTTATAATGGATACGTGAGGTGATTGGGAGCCAGTGCAGCACTTCAGTCATATAAGCTGAGATATGAGAGAACCGAGGGAGGCGTGCTATGAGTCTAGCAGCGGCGTTTAGGACTGACTGGAGGGGGGAGAGTCGCAGCTTGGGAAGACCCATGAGGAGCGAGTTGCAGTAATCCACACGAGAGCAGATGAATGCATGCACAATGGTGGTAAAGACGGCGGGAGCGACTGATCGTCTGATGGCTCTCAGTCGCCTCAGATGAAAAAAGCATGAGCGAATCAAATTCGAGATGTGCTCGGTGAAGGTAAGGGAGGAGTCGAGGGTGACACCCAAATCTCGAACACTGGAAGAGTAAGTAAAAGAGGGAAACTTATCAGTAAGCAGTGGGAGGTCAAGTTTAAGCAATTGTTGCCTGGTCACAAACCAAATCAGTTGAGTTTTAGCCGAATTGAGACAAAGTCGGTTTGATGACATCCAGAAGTTTAGATCACGGGCAAGTGCATCAACAGAGAGAGACCAAAGAGAGTTGATCAGCTGGTGAGCCATGCACGAATGCTTGAGCATCATCCGCATAGAGGTGACCAATTGCAGTGTGTTTAGCGAATAACAGAGGGATGTCAGCCGTGTAAAGTATATAGAGGATAGGTCCGAGCACTGAATTTAGAGTGCATTGTATGAGCCCAAGAGTGTCACCGACAGAATCAGGGGGTATGAAGATAAAGGCTTTAATGTAGGTGGGGTCCAAGGTTTAGAGATACAGACATTCCGACGGCTAAGGATGGTGTTCAGAATTGGAGCGGCGAGAGATGCAAAGGGCAAAAGGAAGAATCAAGATGCAGAGAAGTTAGTCTACTAATGTTTTTTGACGAAAATAAATGTGTCTAACCTGAGAATTGTCGTTTGCAACGTACACTTCAACTACTTTGTCTTTTCTGTCTGCGTCTTGTGGATAAAGAAATGATCTTTTCATCTGAATATAGCGACAGAAGAAAATGAATTTTCTATAATTTACAGCATTTTATTATTTTACAACCATGACAAGTCTCTTAACTCTGCGCGCACAACATCGCCGTTAATATTACGAGACAATATAAGTAAGTCTATGATTACATTCACAATTGCAATTACAAATAATTTTATGATGTTGATGCGGAATACTGTTTTGGTGCATATTTTATGTAATGCCTCACATAATATTATAGGCTACAAGCGAGTAATGTAAATTCATGAGCCACTCAGACGACCACTGAGACTCTACTATGTCCCTCCGACCCTCACTCTCTATTCCTTTTCTGTGTCTCCGTCTCCTTGTGTTCCTCACTACCTCCCTGCTTCCATCTTTCCCTTCCTCCTTGTATGCCACTCCCAATTCCTTTCCCCATTTCCCTGCATCTGAGATTATCTGCCTCCTTCCTGAATGCCTCGAATTCCCTCCATTCCTTGTTCCTCTCTGTCTGTCTATCACTGTCTATGTCTATGTTTATGTCTCTGTCTCTGTCTTTCCCTTGTCCGTCTGTCTCGGTCTCTGTCCATCTGTCTGTCTCTCTTTCTGTCTGTCTCTGTCTCCCTCCCCTCTCTCTCTCTCTCTCTCTCTCTCTCTCTCTGTCTCTCTATCTATCTATCTATCTATCTATCTATCTATCTATCTATCTATCTATCTATCTATCTATCTATCTATCTATCTATCTATCTATCTATCTATCTATCTATCTATCTATCTATCTATCTATCTATCTATCTATCTATCTATCTATCTATCTATCTATCTATCTATCTATCTATCTATCTATCTATCTATCTATCTATCTATCTATCTATCTATCTATCTATCTATCTATCTATCTATCTATCTATCTATCTATCTATCTATCTATCTATCTATCTATCTATCTATCTATCTATCTATCTATCTATCTATCTATCTATCTATCTATCTATCTATCTATCTATCTATCTATCTATCTCCCTCCCTCCCCTCTCTCTCTCTTTCTCTCTCTCTCTCTCTCTCTCTCTCTCTCTCTCTCTCTCTCTCTCTCTCTCTGTCTCTCTATCTATCTATCTATCTCCCTCCCCCTCTCTCTCTCTCTGTAAATATATTCGTGTTTATTATTAATTCAAACTGACACACCGCAGTATGATTACAAAAGTCATAGTATGAACGGCTGATTACAAGTTATTACAGGAGTCGAATTTAACTTACTGGCAGCCAGTTAAGCGCCAATCACGTCCCACTGCAGGTTTTAACTCGCTAAGTAGAGTCAACAGTTAGTTTTTCATGATCCACATGAAGCTTAGAGGAAGCTATCATTTTCTTCTTTGTGTTGCTTCAACTCACAATAGACTCATCTAAGTCTTTGTCTCTCTATGCCAATGAAGACACTGGCCCGGGTCGAGAGCGCCTCTGTTTTTGAGTGGCGATATATAAATTCTCGATTACGATTACGATTACGATTTGAATCAACATCTATGACGTTGCTGAGTGTTATCACTAGTTGTGCTCAGGATGTTCGCACTCCAATCGCAAAATGACAGGCTATGCGCCCTTCCTATCGATCATCGTCTAGCGAACTATTTCAATGTATTACAAACATAAAATTGTCTAATCGGTGATGTGGATGGACCGAAAATGGCAGAGATTCTCTTACTCTGTGGATGGATCGACCAAAAAACTCCGTCAAATTATTGCTCGACATCCATGTGTGGTGCCCTTCTGTTCCTATACAGAATTTACAGATATTCCGAAGTATAATAAAGAATTTACCGCTATCCAGCTGTATTATAGTGAGCCTAGAGGTATCCAGGTATACAATCTGGATTAAGAATTGCGCTGTACTCCGACAAAAATTAATGTGTAACATTTGAAGGTTTACAACAGGTGACATTAAGATCAAATTGAATGTTCAAATGCGTTTCATATGAAACCCACTTACATCGCGTCAATCACTAACGGTGTAAAAGGATACATTCTGAACGTGTACAATGAAAACGAGAGGTTCATGACGTAATACAGTGCGATGCAACGAGATACAATGTGATTTAATGCTATGAGATAATATATGCAGCGTACCAACATCGTAGGGTAGAGCAGTATGTTGCAATATACTTAAATGCCTCAATTGAAACAGTATGCTATTTACGAAGTAACTAAGAAAGTAAGTAAGTAGTTTATTCACCACCAAATACAGCAAAATCACAATACACAAAGTATAAGTAAGTAAGTAAGTATATCCTTTATTGAGAAACACTAGCAAACGCACAGCACTGTACATGGCAAGACTAATACATTCAAACAAATAAACACAAATTTATATATGCAACAATGAATTGAATGAGAAGCTTTATTGTACATCAGGGGAACATAGGGGAAGAAGAGCTAGGGCTTGTCATAGGGGAACATGAACGGTTTAAATAGCCAGATCTAGGAAAACATAGTTTATTTGTATAGCATCCGGGCAAGGTAGCATTTCTGAGACAGGTTGTGAAACATGGGAAGCTCACGGTTATGGGACCGTGGCCGCAGGGAGTAGCGCGATTGCCTGATCGGTGGTAACAATGTAAGCTGAGTAGTGGGCTACCGGTGAAGTCTCGTAGGATTCATCTCACCGGTCACCAAGTCTCATATCACAGAATATAAATATAGTTTGAAATTTACGAAAACATCGGATAAACGTCAAGTGTTAGGCTATGGCGCCTAAAAACCCAAAATCAAACAACCACCTTGCTGCCGGCATATAAAAAAACTGCTCTCTCTATGTTGGCCTCCCGGCTACCCGACTGAGCTGTCTGGTTCGCGTCTTACGCTCTGCAGCCCGCCTTATTGGCCGCATACCCAAATTCGACCACATCTCCAGCTATATGCGCGACATTCTTCACTGGCTCCCGCTTAGGCAGCGTATCGAATATAGGATAGCTGCCTTAGTTTGGCGCTGCCTGCTGGGTCTCGCTCCTGCATACCTTATTGAGCTTTGTAGCCCCACCCTTAGTGTTCGAGGCTCTCGATCCCTCCGCTCATCTGAACAGGGACTCCTACTTGTCCCTTTTGCTCGTACCTCCACCAGGCAGAGCCGTACTTTCTCTGTGATCGGCCCCTCGACCTGGAATGGCCTCCCTCTGACACTCCGCTTCCTTCCTAGAACCCCTTCTCAGTCATTCCTCTCTCAACTAAAAATGATCTTATTTGGCCGCGCTTGGGTTGGGAGCGCCTCTGAGTAGTTCCCTTGAAGAGGCGCTATATAAATTCTAGTAATGAATGACTGAATGAATAGTCTCTTTAGCAAGACTTGTGTATTAATAATGTCGACACGAATCATAGTCACAACTCGGTTTGTCTACTAACCGCATCTGAAGGTATTCTTCACATCGTCGCGATTCCTGAAGATCCTGTGTCGACCGTTAAGGTTATCTCCCTCCGCTTCAATATGATAGGCCACGTTACCAATTGCAAAGTAACCACTGAAAATTACCCAACATCAACAAATTAACACATAGACCTTTACGTTCTCCTCAGTAGGCTGCTTATAAGCGAAAGTTACACTGCCCGAGATCTCTGAGCATGGTATTAACTAACTGTGTTCTACATGGATGTGAGAGTTCATCAGCGTATGTTCTTCAGGTATATGATAATCTTTCGCTTAAAGATGAGCGATGCAGCGGGCTATGGAGGCGCTTGGCAATTGGATGCCATCCAATTATCTACGCTTCAACTTTTTGACTGGCGTTCTTTCTCAGTTGCCGACCCTTCCATCTGGAACTCTCCACCTCCGCATGTTCGCAACTCTTCTACCGAGACTATAGTTTGCTCTAAACTGAAAGCTCAACGCTCCCAATTCAACTAATGGCGCCTAATGTTTGCCCGGCTTCAACATGCACATCTGAACTTTGAAAAGATGTCGTAATCAAGCTACAGTTGAATTGTATTGTATTGACTAACCTGACTCCCTTGCATGTGCTGATGGCAGCGGTTGACTGACTTCTGTTCCTGACTTTACCCGTGTAGTAGCAGTGACCTGTGACCTACGCAGTTTACAAACCATTGCAGACCAAATCAGACAATTATGGCGAATATTTCAAGGAAGAGTAATCACTGTAAAGGATCATAGGAGAAAATAAAGCCTTAAAAAGATTGAAGGATGGAAGGACTGTGAGTTAAGGAGTGAAAGTGGAATTAAAGATAAAGCAAAAAACTGGAGGGATAAAATGAAGCAAGACGACGAAGAAGGGAAGGAGAAACAAGAAAAGAGAGTACCGTATAGGAAGAATAAGAGGGAGCAAGAGATAGAGGAAGGAAGGAAGGAAGGAAAGTACTTTTTGTTACTAATGAAGAGTACGATGGAAATTATGTCAATTGCAACGATGATGAATGATACAATAACAAGCTGTTTTTTTTTTATCATATTGATAATGATGATAATAGCGATGGAAATGCCCTTGGATTGTCATTAGGCCTACCAGTTAGATTGTTATAGTCAGAGACGTGAGAGATTCAACATGGCCTGTCAAATTTTCAAAACCAGTGGGATTGGCATGGCGAGTAAGATTTGTCACGGCCAATTCAATTGCAATAACTATGTAGTCAGAGGGGAGAGGATTGGTCATAGCCAGTGGGATTGTCACGGTGAGTGGTTTGTCATGGTCTGAGCCCACAATAGAACGGCGGCATTCGCATTTGAGGTTTCAGGTTGGAGTTGGGGTTTCGCCTTCAACCGAGCGGTGTAAGAAGATTCTTCCTCTTTCTCATTCCATGGAAAATATTTACAATATAAAATTAATTGAAGGTTACTGCGAAGAAATTCTTCCTTGACTGAAACACCAAATGCAGCCATGCATAGCCGAGAGTTTAACGCAGCATACACCAGGCTCTATTGCGAATGGGAAAGTCTGCTTACCAACATACAGCATAGCTCAGTTAGATCACATATAGTATATAATATACTATATGTGGTTAGATAGTGAGAACTAACTCCCTAGTAATTACGACCATTTATATAGCGTCGTTGGTAGCAAGCTACTTCTAGAACGCTTCACAAAACAGTCTACTGTCAGCGTAAATGTTAGTGCTCGTGGTTACGTAATAGATGCATTTTAACTGTTTTGTTTAAATCGGTAAACTTTTGGTTTCCTGAATGGGTGCAGGAACCTTGTGACTTGATTCATACACATACATGCGTACATATACATACATACATGCATCCAGATATGCATGCATATATTTTTTCGTTCGCACCTACACAGAACAAGAACAAAAATGTACACACTCCATATAGGCTAAGTTAAGAATGATTAATGCCTTTTAAATGTAGTCCTGAGATTATGTACTTACATGATTTACATCATTGTAGACCTCACCAGAGTCCGTGATGGCTTTCTCAATGTAAGTCGAAGCCAGAAGATACCTAGATTAAAATAAGACGAAGGCCACTGTATTGCTCTATCAGTTTTTGATTCGTTAAGGTTAAGAAAACATAGAAGTTACCGTGGGTTCTAGGAACAGAAACATTATAAACATATTATAAACACTGTAAATGTAGGCTAGCAGACATGTGTGACAAAATTAATTAGTTCAGTTGAAAATGAAGAAATCTTGAATCCTTCCCTTTCAAACAGAGTTGGCCAAAGATAAAATAACGAGAACTTCTTCAAAACTTACGTGTTAAGCTTTAAGTCCAAGATGAACGTTTCATTGAAAGCTGTTAGCGTCGCAGTAATTTCTCTGTAATGACCCGTCTACAGATCATACAACAAACACAATTCTACATTAAGTTCATTAGTTCTATTTGCTCTTAATCAGAGGAAACTACTGTTGGCGATGTTAGAGTACCTTTTCCTGTGACTGTCGCCGATTGGTTAGAGCGCTTGGCCAGTAACGCGGGTTCGAGCCTCCACTTAGGCGGTCAATTACCGTGTAGGAACCGTGAGTCACTCACAATTACTCAGTGCTATCGATGCACTGTAGTATGGTCGTGTGCACTTCTGAACTTTGAAAGCAGGGAAATATCAAAATGCCGCTGTATTGCATTATAATTATTGTAGCATTTAATTTCTTTCAGAATAAATAAAAATAAAATTATAGGCTACAACAGGAAGAGCAGCCATTTAAAAAATGTTTAGTAACGAGCGGCGGAATCTTTTGATTCTTTAGTTGTATAATTATATTATTCAACGTGAATCCTTAAAACTCAATTCTTTAGATTAGTCTGATGCTATGTGGATAGTGTTGTTGGTACGAAGTGCTTTGCTACATGTATACGTAGGCTACATGTACACATGCAAACCCGCGCGCACACGTGGACGCATATAATAATTGTAAGTTTACTTACTTGAGTCTCTGTGCTGGTAAGTACGTCATTGCCTCGACTGACGATCAGACTGCTGCCGTCATCTTCATCCAAATTATCACCAGTGTCTGCTGACGGGTGCTGATGGGTGGTGAACGTGTCTGTTACAAAGGAAAATAGTTCTTTTGAACGAACATGTAAATTATTGAGTGAATGGATGATTGAATGACTGAGCGTCGTCGTCTTTCAATGTGACGTGGTAGGACAGTAATTAGTATAAGAGAAACCCATCAGTTTGATTAAACCTCCCAAGTATTCTGGAAGGCTCTTGAAAGACATAAAGATACATGCGATAGAGGCGACGCAGTTTGGACCTTACTTGAAATACGCAGTAATATCTTTGTTTTAGTGACGAATCAATAGCGCTAGGGTAACACAATGGCCTTCATGTTATTTCTCTAGATATCTTTTCCTGCGACTTACATTGAAAAGCCATCATGATCTCTGGTGAGATATTATAATACAAGGATGTGAATTATGTAGGTACATAGATCTCAGGACTACAGATTTACAAGCCTCAATAGGTTTAGCTTACATACAGTGTGCACATTCGCATTCTTGCTTTGTGACAAGTGTATTTATGTACGCATGAAAGTATGTTCACGTGCATTTACACATAAATGCATGTATGTGCCTCTCCCATAAGTTGCTGCTTTACCCAGCCGACAGTAATTCAAACCTCTGTGTGAACTGTCACCCGGAAAATACGACTTTCAAATTTTTATTGAAGTTTTCTTAATACCTGGCATCCAACTTCCCTCCGTGTAAACACCGATGCAGCTTATGAACAACACCCATATGACCAAACACGACCTCATGTCACGCAGTAGAGTGAAATCCGATGGTCAGAGACTCAGATGTCGAACGAGTACTTCAAGAAACGTAGCTGATCGCAAGTGATGTATTTCGGAGTCCCTCTGAGTAAGTTCACAAACGATGATCTGGAGCCTTTTTCACAGCCAAGCCTTCTGCCTCAGTTCCTGGAACTGCTACATCTCCAAGGAATTAGTCGACCTTATATAATACCGTATGTATCCAAAAAAGGTTGTAACAGAAGTTGCTACTAGTATGATGTATGTTACTAATTTTTGCCTATAAACTATGACAGGCACGATTTATAACTGGAGCTTAAAAACGTACAAAGAAAGATGGATGTGAATCCAGCAGAAAAATTATCTCCACTAAAGAAACTCCACTTAGATTTTTCAGTAAAAGCAACTCCGAATAGGTGAAAAATCTCATCTAAGCAATTAATCTTACTATCGTTCTGATAGAACTCATGAAGTAGTTGCGTGCTATCCAACTTGCAGCCTGCGGGCTGATTTTAAGTGCCAGCCCGAGCTCGAAATGTTTCTGCAGTTTGTGTAAAAATGAAGTAAACGACAAAGACACTGGCCCACTTGCATAGCAATTCGTTCGTAACTTGGCTTATCATTTGACAATGTGAACACAAAATCCAGTTCCCACGACGAATTAAACTTGTTTAAAGGTTTATTAAATTTTAATTCAGTTAATAATTTTCAATAAATTTTAGTCGTTGCTTTTAAGTTTGCTGGTGCGGCCGTCGGCTTCAAGAATAATTTCTTCGGTGATCCACGGTGTAATAAAGGTTGGACAGCCCTGACGTAGTCTATGGAGACCTGCAAACAGGTGGTCTGGTCTCGTTCATTGGAGATTGCTCCTGGTGAACGTACCAAAATTCTTGGCTTATTGAAATTCACTGCAGTTCCTATAAGGTTACACAGTAAGGTAACACACTAACACACTTGTTGGCACTCCCCTATAGAAATACCATAGACGCTTGGTTGTAGTGGTGGTCCTAGAGCTCAGCCCTCGTGAATAAGCTGGTGCTTTGCGCTTAGCTGTAGAGTAGCGCATTAGAAATTTTGAGTTTACGATTACGAACCCTCACTCTATAGCTCTTATTCTAAAAGAAAATGCGACAAAAGCAGACCAATAACTTTCCGTCAGTGCAACACTGTTGCTCTGACCTGACCCCCGATTCTAACCTAAAAGTTACAATAACGCGGTCACACTTGAAGCGACCACCGCCTCGTGACTGAAGATGATTGAGTCAATCAAACAATTAATCAATCAAAATTTATTTAGCGCCCCTTCAAGATCCCTACTCAGAGGCGCTCAAAGGCATTGATTGTCATTGAAATTGATTGATTGTGATTGAAAATGATTGATTGTGATTGAAAATGATAGAAGTCATTGGATTAGATCAGATTAGAATATATATCAATATGATTAGACAACTGGTGCAGTGGACATTTGGACTGAGTGCATGGATTAGATGCAGTGACGCTTGAAGACATGGGTGAATGAATTTCCGAATGGCTTATAACATGGATATGTGTCTCCACAGCTTCGCGTATACAAGAAATGGACACATTAATTATAGGATGGGCTAGTGATTTAGATTGTTAAGAGTGGATAACTAGATCCGGTGTTCTGAAGTTGACCTCTTCTCCTCCGGTGACCTAGGGCGAACTGTTGTCGGCAGAGTCGACATTTTTCAAATCATAGGCCCATAGCTAATCCACCAGCTTACCATAATAATATCGTCCATATTTGTCTTTTATTTTATTTTCATCCAAACTACTATTGGCTTACTCGTTCCATCCGATCCTCTCTGGTCTACTGTATATGGGCCATTTCCGATCTATAATTGTTCACAGTTGCTCCTACTACTGAGAAATTGTAAGTGGAGTATTTTCTTCCAGTGGAGATAATTTTCCTGCTGGTTTCACATCCATCTTCCTTTGCACTCATGAAAGCTATACGTGTAATTATTAATCGTATACTTGTCATAGTTAATAGGCAAAAAATGGTTACATTCATCATACTACTTGCAGCTTCTCCAAACTTCCTCCAAACGAAGATTTCTCTAAAAGTACGGGGACACTGCATTGTCAGATCGGTTGTCCAGAGATCGATGTCCAGTGGACGTCCGATCCCGGTAGCCAGAGCGACAAGAGACATGTGACAGAGGAACTGCTAAGGTGGGCTTCGTTGAGGACGAGAGAGATTGGAAGTGGAGGATCGGATGGATCGGAATAGGATTTCTTGAAGAGGTGGAATTTTAATTTGGAGTGGATAGCCTGTTTATTGATAATAATCAGAGGAGGCTTAGGCACATTATGGGGAGGGGGGTTAAGGTGACCCTGAGAGATCTATATTAACATCGAAAGAGGAGGGTTGTTGTTTCACGTGCACTTGGGAGGGCTATTTCGATTTCAAAGAACGTCCAAGGATTCTGATCAGTTAATCTCCGACTGTGTTTAATTCACATATTGACCGATGCAGTCAAGTAGAATTTCGTTCGCATTGAAACTCTTAACAGACCAACAAATGGACAAGAATGAAGGGAATCATTACAATGGCATTTGTTTGGGGTTTATAGAATCCAATCGAACTTTGGTCTAGGTGCATCGACTAACTCTACAAACTCAATCAGAAATTGTAATCATGCCCTGGCCTGTCTGTCTTTTGGTTAATTCAAACCAGTGTTTCATTCAACAAATATATAATCAACATTATCAACCAGGTGGATGAAGTCGACTTGAGACCTGTTGTAAGCAGTAAGCAATTACAGATTGGAAATCTCCCATATTGAACAAATAGGATCAGATGGAATAAACCAATAATAGTTTGGATGAATATCAAAGCAAAGACAAATATGGACGAAATATGGAAGGCTGGTGGATTAGCATTGTACTTGCAGCTCATTTCTGAATCTATTGTGTATTGTGGAACTAGTCAAGCTTGACTACGTACGTTCCATATGGTCGATTCAACAAACCCCAAATGAGGTGACCACAGGTAGCTAAGAACATCTCAGTATAAATACAGGCGATGTGCTGTCTTCAAGCCATCAGCTGAGTCTCCTGTCTTAGTGTTGACTTCACGGAAGCCGAAAGATGGATCGCTTCGCAGTGCTCTGGTCGCTCGCTGTCGTTGGTGTTCTTCTACTCGTAGTCGCTCCCACGGTCAGAAGTTTAGCTACCATCAGTGGTGAGTCGTAAGAAAAGATTATGAACTTAGCATGCAAGTAATTCAGATATTCATGGTCATCAACATGTGTTCCATGACATTAAAACACAGATTCTGTTTTTAAATATTTAAGAGAATGGCAGGTGATTTATATGCTTCTTTAAACTTTTATTTATATGATTGTTATTATTAATATTATTATTGTTGTTGTTATTATTATTAATGTGTTTTTTAGGCGTGGAACTGGATCCAAAGTCAAAGACAATTCCAATGGATTTGGAATACGACGACAATTATCAACTTACGATTACAAGCAGAAACGAAATCATCAGCAGCACACTCGCTCAAGTAATGTCATCTAAATAATAGGCTATCCCATATGCCATCCATCTATCTATCCATCCTTTTATCCATCCATCCATCCATCCATCCATTCATCCATCCATCCATCCATCCATCCATCCATCCATCCATCCATCCATCCATCCATCCATCCATCCATCCATCCATCCATCCATCCATCCATCCATCCATCCATCCATCCATCCATCCATCCATCCATCCATCCATCCATCCATCCATCCATCCATCCATCCATCCATCCATCCATCCATCCATCCATCCATCCATCCATCCATCTATCCATCCATCCATCCATCCATCCATCCATCCATCCATCCATCCATCCATCCATCCATCTATCCATCCATCCATCCATCCATCCATCCATCCATCCATCCATCCATCCATCCATCCATCCATTCATCCATGATCATCCATCCATCCATCCATCCATCCATCCATCCATCCATCCATCCATCCATCTATCTATCTATCTATCTTATCATATCCGATCCATCCATCTATTCATCCATCTATCTATCTATCTATCTATCCATCTATCTATCTATCTATCTATCTATCTATCCATCTATCTATCTATCTATCTATCTATCTATCCATCTATCTATCTATCTATCTATCTATCCATCTATCTATCCATCCATCCATCCATCCATCCATCCATCCATCCGTCCATCCATCCATCCATCCATCCATCCATCCATCCATCCATCCATCCATCCATCCATCCATCCATCCATCCATCCATCCATCCATCCATCCATCCATCCATCCATCCATCCATCCATCCATCCATCCATCCATCCATCCATCCATCCATCCATCCATCCATCCATCCATCCATCCATGATTCCATCCATCCATTCATCCATCCATATATCAATCAATGAAACTTGATATAGCGCCCCTTCAAGATACCTACTCATCCACCCACTCATCCATCCATCCATCCATCCATCCATCCAACCAACCAAACATTCACTCAAGCCATTACTACAGCCATGTATAAAACACAGAGCTTTTTAAAGTGCCGACAATTGAGGCAACGTTGATCTGAAAAATATGATCCGCAACAGGAAGCAAGCGCAGCGTTTCTCGTACAATTCCCAATGTATATAATTATATGAATATTTCGGCTTCTTGGCCGCAACTCGGGCGACCTAGCTTACGACGGTCCAGAGCTGGAGCAACTGGAACATTAAATACATAAGCTTATTAACTTCACTACAATATTTTACTTCTTCCCTTCAGACACAACCACACTTCCATTCTGTGAATTTATAGTTTAGCTACACAGTTTCTAATTGCTGTGAATATGGGTTTGCAGAATGGCCATTACAGAGAGATTACATTGACGGTTTGTGCCTTCAATGAAACTTTTGTGATCGACCTACAGCTGAACACGTAAGTGGCAACTCGACCAGCAGTTAAAGAATTCATGAACTATAATGGTGCATGACTTGTAACTGTAATTCCTAATTTATATAGCGTCATAACATAGCTCTTCCGACATAGTACAATGAAACTACGGCGAACGATGGATGCAAAATGCATTTCATGTCAACATTTCCTCAAGTTTATACTCGACTTCGTTATTTGAATCATTCATTGGGAAACACGAGGAAACAGGGTTAACGTTGGACATACGTTTCCTAATCGAACGAAAAGAATTTATGAGTCACGGTGGCCGATTGGTTAAAGCGCTCGGCATGTAACGCGGATAGTACAGGTTCGAGCTTTCAGTGAGGCGGTTACTGTGCAGGGACTTTGACTGTAAGTGTTTCGCTTACAATTGCTAATCGCAATCGATTGATGCTTGGTCGTTAGATAGTGGCGCTAAATAAACGAATAGGTCTAGAAATAATAACAGAATAGCACTTATACTTGAATTAGACTTTTTCGAACGCTGAATTTGCATATTACTTTTGAGGAATTTTTGATTTGTCGCAGGTATCTCTTTGGCGCCAACTACATAGAGAAGTCGAAGACAGAATCTGAAGAGATTTACCACAACTTCAATCACGTTAGTAAACTTCTCCAAATACAGATGATTTTTAGCAGCAATACTCACAGCACAGAAAGACAAAGCTTTATCTTTATTAGACGGAAGACATTTCGCAGTATTAGACCTTTAAAATAAGTTGTAGGCTAGACAATGTGTAAGCTTATTACAGCTATAAAAGCAAGCTCTGATTACAGCCTGGCTTTGTTGAACCATCGGTTGATGCCTTGTGCAATAGATACGGACACTAAACATAGGCTAGGGTCTACGTTAAATTGCAACATCATAGACCAACAGTGATAATGAACTTTCTTCCCTGAGTCCTTTTTGGGTTATTCTTGAATTTGTAAAATATCTACTCTTCACTGGTGTTCAAGCTGTGAACTAATACTGCATTTGTTGCTGAAACATTATCAACAACTGCTGAACCATTACGTCGTCGAAAGAGTATAAAAACAATTCAGTAAAGATGCTGTTGGCTATGATTGGACGTTTTATTGTCGTGCAGACGAAAGCATAATTATGTGCTTAGTATTTTCATAAAATGACTTGTTTTATTCCACATTCACAGACGGAAGATCATTGTCACTACATTGGAAAGGTCAGAGGCAACGAAGATTCCCTCGCCGCTGTCAGTACTTGCAACGGAATTTCGTAAGTCGCAGATTCTAAAATTATACGCATGTTTCTTCTCATTCTTCTACTCCTCCTCCTTCTCTTCATCGTCATCATCAGTCAATCAATTGAAATTTATATAGAGCCCCTGCTGAGGACCTTAGCCTACTATGAGGCGCTCACGACCGAGGCTAGGCGGAAGAGAACAGTCTTAAGCAACTGATAAAATGAAGAGAAGAGAACGCTGGGTAGGAGACGGATCTCCAGGGAAACCCGTTCAGAATCGTTGGACCGATCTCGGAAAATGCCCGGCCTGCATTGTCGCAGTGCGAGCAAAAGTGACGTAGTATTATCAAGCAGCCTTCCTACTATATAGCTATCATCAGCGTATAAGAGATCATAATAGATATGATGATAATGGTATTATATTATTATTTCTTTTTTCGCCCGAGGTAGAAATAATCCCTCAGGCTCTAAGAAACTATAATGAAGAGCGTATTATTATTATTATTATTATTATTATTATTATTATTATTATTATTATTATTATTATTATTATTATTATTATTATTATTATTATCATCATCATCATCATCATCACATCATCATCATCATCATCATCATCATCATCATCATCATCATCAATATCATCATCATCATCATCATCATCATCGCCATTGCCCACATCATAGACGACCTCTACGAAGGCAGTAGAAAGATGAGAAAAATCTCCAACGAAGAGGACATGGATTTCTTTAGTTAATTTACAGTTTCTTAATCAGTTCACCGGTATTTCAGTTAACATGCTTATGTTGTATTTTAGGGGATTCTTTTCAACCGGTAGTATCTCCTTGCACATCGAATCCCACGGCGATGATTTTACAGGACCACATAAAGTCTTTAAAATTCGAGATGGTGTCGTGATACATTATGAAGACGGTTTGTTTTCATTTGAATCTAACTCTCCGTTCTCTTTCCGTTGGAGAGAGAAATTCTCATAAAAGAGTCGTCAAATCAGCTTCTTGACGTAACTGGTCTTTTCTTTCCAATTTAGATATAATGACTATAGCGATTAACTTTTTCTCCAGATATTTGCTCTTTATAGCCACATCGAGGATGGATTGGGTTCAACAGCCTTAAATCTGCCTACAGATATAATTATTTCTTTACTTAAACAGACTCATCTATTACAAGGACCTTCACACATCTAACTAGAATTTACTTTTATTTTCTATATAATTTACTTCTTATATAATTCCTATATATAATCTTTACACTTATGTATCTCCTCAAGCTGTGCATTATTCAGATTGATAGAAAGGAGAGCGAACAGGGGTTTATTACTTGATTATATTATATATTATTATTATCTTTTTTCAGGTGAAGAGGATGTACCCAAAAGAGTTTCAGAACCTAGTGGTGGCTATAGAGTAAGTTTCAAACAAACTATGCCTAAGAGTCATTCCAGTGTTTCTGTAACCTTATTCAGCAATACTTCAACTGTGTCATCATCATCATCATCATCATCATCATCATCATCATCATCATCATCATCATCATCATCATCATCATCATCATCATCATCAACAACAACAACAACAACAATGACAATATCATCATCATCATCAAGGGCATTCACCGTAATTGACCTAACAGTACGGAATGCTCTGCCTGTTGAACCTGATAAGTTACAGAGCTTTTGAGAGAAGCTGGACTTCTTTGTTTTTGTTAGTATTATTAGCAGCTGCTTAAGCACATTTGCAATGCTTTTAATTTAAATATATTCCGCTATACAAATCTACTTATAATAATGATAATAATAATTCAGTTAATTGTGCAACAAAGTAATTGTAATCGTAAACTACACATTTCCAAAGCGCTACTTAAAAGGTAACACTATCCAGTGGAGGTCCGAGTGCGGTTGCCAGAGAGATGAGGCAGAGGAGGTAAGGTTAGGAGTAAGGTATACAAAAGTCGCATACACTAAACACTCAATTTTATATGATTCGCTGCAGCTGCATTGGGTTTCCAAAACACATTGAACAACATTCCATGAATAATATTAAATAAATCATTGTTCCGTTTCAGATGAAGCGATCAGCGTTTAATTGGCCTCTGGATATGGATGAAAATTGTAGGGTGGTGGAAGTATACGTCGTGATTTCTTTTGAGGAGGTATGTGCCAATCATCAACTTCAACACATGTGCAAATTATCCGTTCAAATCGTTAACTGTCGAAATTACAGATACGAATTATAGGTGTCCCATTTCTCGCAGCTGTGGTTAAAGATGCTTGAAAAATTTACAAGAGAATTAGAAATGCAACTTCATATGCAGGATGGCAATGATTAGTATCACCAAATGTTTTAGAAACACTCATTAATATCTAAGATTTTAATGTCTGCAATGTATTAGTTTTGTCATATTGTAAGTAGTATTTATGTTCATTTTTCAAGTATGTAGCTCTTGAAAAAAGCGAGTCGAAAGCTACTGAAACAGCGAAAGCTATAGTAAACCTCGCCAGCATTGTAAGTACAGTACTAGCCTACATAATTTTTTTATACTTTCCTGAATTACCAATATTCGAAATTACTATCGGCTGTGTTTCACCACTCTTCAAACTTTGACGACAAGCTGCATTGGTTTCCCTGTCGCCTACTGGTCGTTAAAGTGTCAAGCAATACCCTAAATCACTTCAAATTTGATTTTCTATTACATATCCGATAGTACTTCTTTAGAACATCTCCCAGAATTAAATTTATATCGACAGTTCAGTTGATTGAATAGTAGACAAATCGTGCAAAAGAGAGTGAAAAATTGATCCTACAATGTGTTATGATATTGAACATAAGATTGTGATAATACATTAGATTAATTTACGCAAGATTATTAAACCAGTGCAGAAAGTTATACAGAGGTTGGATTTTAAATTGCGTATAATCATCATGTTAAGCTCTGAAGTTCTGAACAATATGAATTTTGTCTGCAGAGGTACCAATCTCTGGGCATCTATTTGGTGATTGTCGGAGTGGAAGTGTGGACCTCTAAAGAGCTGATAACAATTGAACACAATAACTCAATTGGACTTGTTATGAATTTCAACGAATACCGCAAGACTCGCATCAACCCGCAACACAACCAAGACGTCGCGATTCTGTTGACGCAAGTCTCATACTATTTTCTTTTCTAATGGAGCAATTACATCGTGGTATAAAAACCCTCCTCTGGTTACTGTAGCTCTGGATGGACCATAGCATTTGCATTGCTTGAATAAAGTCCGCTAGTGAGCCAATCAGGCTAAATTTGAGATGGGTAATTGTAAGATCAATGACCAAGAAAATGAGAAAAAAGATTAACGCATGCGAAATGTGGATATGGAGGAAGATGCAGAGAATATCATGGAAAGAGAAAAAGACCAATGATTGGGTGCGATGGAGTATTGGAATTGAGAAGGAAGAGACACTACAACAAACCGTGCTAAGAGCAAAGTTGAGGTTCTTTGGTCATGTCATGCGATCAGATGGACTGGAAAAGGAAATGATGTTAGCATATGGAGAGGGAAGGAGAAAACAAGGACGACCAAGAAAAAGTGGATGGACGAGATACATGAAACAACTGGAATGAATTTGGCAGAACTGAGAGATGCGACGGCGGACAGAAGGAAATGGAGAGGCTTGATCATGAAGGTCGCTAAAGTTCCAAGAACTGACAGCACAAGGTGACAAGGTGAATTGTAAGATGGCGTTCAAAGACATAGGCCTAATTCGAGACACTTGTTCAAAGGAAGTCATAAGGATAAACGTTTACTAAACCATCATAAATGCGAGCTGGATGTAGGAAAGAGACACGGTCGTCCATTGGTAAGAGCGGTCGTCTTGTAACGCACAGAGTACGTGTTCGAGTCTCGTCCTTGAGATGGTTACTGTGCAGGGACCTTCAGCAAGTCCTTCACTCACAATTGTTCAGTGCCATCGATGGATGTTGGTCATTATTATAGTGGCGCTGAATAAATAGCCTACGTAATAATTGTAACAACAGTGATTAAATTAATAATTTTTTTATTTCAACTTAAACAAAAGTCAAGAAATACCATTAACGATTGTGTTTAATGATGTCTTGTTTTTGCTGTTGTCTCGACCTTTAGTGCTTCCTTTTTTGAGGGCAATATTGTTGGGAAGGCACCAATGTCCGGAATCTGTTCCTATAGCTCAGCCGGCATGTTCTCGAGTGTAAGTAATTTTTTTACATCTTTCTTTCGCACGATCAAAGAGGTTTTTCTCGAAAATCACTTGTAAGACAAGTAGTTCGATAAATCGCACAAAATCATTCGTTTATTAAACCGTTAGTAATGTCAATTGTGACCGAACATCTATATTACTACTGTTGGAGAGAGAGAACGCATGTCTGCACTGATCAGAAGGCTTATAGGCCAGGGATATCTACCTACTTGTACTCCTACAATTGAAGAGCTGTGTGCCAAAGCAGACGCAGCTCTCTTCTCCGCGGTTTTGTCGGATCCCGGGCATGTCCTACACGGATTACTCCCTCCTATCCGCGAAACCGGATACTCCCTAAGACCTCGCTCGCACAATCGTACCATTCCGCAATCTGACCCCCTTACTATAAAGGGATTTATCACCAGGATGCTTTACAATTATTAATTATCTTCCACCTGCATTCAGCTTGTTACACATTATTATTATTAATATTATTACTTCGATGTTTTACAATTATCATTTGCATAACTGTTGTCCCATTGTGCGTTTGCAAATGGCGTAATAAAGACCATACTTACTTACTTATTATAGATGTTCGCTCACAATTTACATTACTAACGGATATAAATTTATAATAGGCCTACACAGCTCTCAGTTCCATCTGTTGTTTAAGACGACCTTCTTTGTCTGGATTAGGAGCGCCTCTGAGTAGGAATCTTGAAGCGGCGCTATATAAATTCTGATTGATTGATTGATACTTGGGTATATTCGACATTATCATTCATCATCAACTCTTTCACTGATCCTATATGTAACAACTCCAATTTTGCAGATTGTGCACACATAGCCTATCTAAAGTTTAAGAGCTAGGTTTAGAAAGAACGAGCATCCTGTTTATTGTTTCTATAGATCATGCATTTCTGTAAGATTATTAAGACTCCGTTGTTTTGCTTGTTCTGTAGGATATTGGAAAAAAGCTGAACTACGTCGCCGAAGTAGTGGCTCACGAATTAGGCCACAGCCTCGGTTTTCAGCATGACACTGAAGAATGTGTTTGTGACTCCCCGGAGGGAACTCACTGTATCATGTGGCCCAGTGGAAGGTCAGTAACTGAAAGAAGTCCATTAAGCTAGCCCTGAGCTTAAGCCATGGGTATGACGAATTAGCGACTTCATTTTCTTAGCCTCCGCATATGAGGGCGGGTGGCCAGTTCTTTCCCTCGTCGTCTCATCTTCCCACAGACAGTGTACGGTCAGTGTACTCATAATGAGTTGGTAATGGGACGCAGGCGGAGCAGAAACCTAGAACCAAATTTCTGCCGTGGCGGGAATTTGAACCCCCAACCTCTCGATTGACAGTCCAGCACGCTTAACACTACACTAATTAATATATAAATGAGAGAGTAGCAACGACGCTCCATACGATGTCGATTTACCAGGTTACCTAATGCAATTGCCATGGTGCGCGACCCCAAATCGTCCACCTTACACTGCTCTCGATGTCAATAATTAAACAATGCAAAAATTAAAAATACAGATAATTATACAAGCGGTACCCCATACTTAGAGGTTCTCAACATTATTATTATTATTATTATTATTATTATTATTATTATTATTATTATTATTATTATTATTATTATTATTATTTAGTGCTATTATTATTACTAATAATACTTATTTCTATTATTATGGTATCTTGTATTTCAGTCCATCAATACCTCAGACAACATGGTCCCAATGCTCCAGAAAGTATGCAGTCGATGGCTTTCAACACGGAGCTGGTTCCTGTCTCAAAAACATTCCGAAGGTCACCCTTGACAAGGGTAAATCCGTTTGCGGCAACGGAATTGTCGAAGCTGGTGAACAATGCGACTGCGGAAACATAAATAAAGAGGTAAGCGGAAAGGTAGATAAGGAAGTAAATGGAAACGTTTAATAATAGGTCACCTTCAAACTGTCCAACGCTAGAAACTGCTAATTATTTTCAATAGGACTAGGCTGGTAATAAGACGCTCTGTGTAATATTATTCAAATTCTTATGAAGAAAAGAACGAATGAACGAACTAATAAATGAACGAATGAATGAACGAACGAGCGAATGAATGAACGAGCGAACAAACGAATGAATGAATAAATAAATGAATGAATGAATGAACGAATGAATTACTCTTTTCATATTATGTTTAAAGCAATTTTGTTTATCAAACAATTTACATTTTCATCTGAAACTTTTAACTTTTAATGTTGACGCAATACTTCAATTAATGTTCCCATTCAGCTCTGTAACAGTGCCTGTTGTGACAAAAAGACTTGTCGGCTGATAACTCCGGCGACTTGCGCCAGTGGCAAGTGCTGCGATACTGCAAAGTGTCAGGTAAGACTTGCATTCTTAATCATCTAACCTCTTTGATGATAACTGTATAATTATTTCTTGATCCTCGTTCCAATATCAAACGCGACTGGGGAACAATGCTTACACACAGCGTTTAAAGTGGGTGGGAACGCGTGGGAACAGCGTTCCCAGTGCTCTAGAAATTCTTCGCTTGCGTTCCCACTGCTCACCCTGCAGTGGAGCCCTGGTAACACATGCATTTCGATATAACTGTTTTTTGGAGTTCCCACTGTTCACCCAAACCACTTTAACCACTGCTTACACAACACCAAAACCATACAATCCGATTTTACTCTTACTCATGGTTTGCATGTATCTTAACGTCAGTTTTCAAACTTGAAATAGTATCGGAGAGAGTACGGGTTCGATCCTCCTTCCCTGAGACGATTACTGTGTAGAATACTCCGATGAAGTCCTTCACTCACAATTGCTTATTGCCATCGATGTTCCGTCGTATGGTCGTGTGTGCACTTGAGAACTTTTTATGTAAGGCAGTAGGAAATACTGTTGTATTGTATTCTATAATTGTAAGGAGGAAAATTTGAATCTGACAAGATATCATTGACTTCGCCAACTTTTTCACTTCGAAGCTACCACTGACTAAGCCTTTGTATGCTCCCAAAGTTGCGCTCTAGAAATTGCTAGATTAGATACAATTTATTATATATCACGACTACGGTATAATATATCCCTCCCCGGCGTTTGATTATTTCTTTTGCTCGAGGTTAATGTAATCAATTTCATGTCAGATTAAACGGAAGTGGACAGACTGCCGAGCGAATAATGGCGAATGCGATTTGCCGGAATTCTGCGATGGAGTCAATCCGTACTGTCCTGAAAATACCTACAAACCAGACGGAACGAAATGCACAAATGGAGTAAGACATCATCAATTGATCTCATATCACTCCCGTAAGAGTCTTGAGAACCATTCTGTTTGATACTTGGCTCCGTCGTTAGGTCTTGCGCGCCTCTGATGAGTCTCTCATGATTTACAATTACAGTGATTGACAGCTAGAACCTAGTCATCATCATCCTTAACTGGAACCTATTATGTGCGACGTATGTAGCATGTAGTTACAATTGGCATCAATAAAACGTTTTCAGTCTAATTGAATTGAACTGAATTGATAATCGCATTGTCTTCGGTCGTTTGTCAAGTCCACCGCTCCTCTCAACGTCCGTCGAAATCTTATTATGCCGTCAATAATGTTGGTTGTTCTATTCCTCGTTCGCATTATGAGCGGTTTATAAAACAGCAATGATATCGATACAAGACCTGAAAGAAAAATTCTATAGTTATAATAGTAATGAAGGAATATGACATCATTTAAATTTCCATTGTTCAGGCCGACGCCTACTGCTACAAGGGACAATGTAATAACCATCGTTCGCAGTGTCTGCTCCTGTGGGGCCAAGGAGCGGTAGAATCAGTCAGCGAATGCTACGAATTGACCAACGTTGAAGGTTCTATGGTTGGCCAT
This sequence comes from Aporrectodea caliginosa, assembly GCA_020284085.1. Taxonomy (NCBI): domain Eukaryota; kingdom Metazoa; phylum Annelida; class Clitellata; order Crassiclitellata; family Lumbricidae; genus Aporrectodea; species Aporrectodea caliginosa. Next base: position 1,577,112 of record JACEVL010000384.1, on the reverse strand, counting down.
GGCGACTGCGGCATAGACTGGCAGCAAAATGGAACCGCAAAGATGTGTGAGACAAGGTAAAACGCTGATCGAGTGCTTTTGAAGCTAGCAGAGTTTTTATATTCGTAATCGTAATAAGAAACTCCAAACTTCTAAAGCGCCACTCGAAACCCAAGCGCAAGCACCAGCTTATTCACCAATGCTGCGTCAGGTCAGAGGGGTTTCCAAAGATTAGTCAAAAGGAGGTCCGAGTCCGGTTTCAGGAGTCCAGATCAAGACAGAGGAGTTGCTAAGGCGGGTGTCGCTTAGGTCGAGTCGAGAAGGATAATTTCTATTGGAAAGGCGGAGGAGGATCAGATGAGTCTTCAGGGTAGGAATTCCTGAAAAGGTGAGACTTTAGTTGTGAGTGGAAAGCCCGAGGGGTGATAGATAGAGGAGCCTGAGGCAGATGATGGAGATCGAGTGGCAATGGAGGAACAGAAACTTTAATTTAAAGATGTTCGGGTTCAAAGCCAGACAGTCACCACAGTGAAAGTCCATATTTAAATTTATCCTACCCACGTTATCAGATAACTTGAAGACGTGGCCCCTTCATTACATGGGCTATAACGAATAGGAAAATCGAATAATCACGAATTAACATTTTGAAGGATAAATTAAAGGTCTGGAAAGCCTGGCAGATGAAACGCGTAGTTGACAACAACCACCTGTTGTTACTTTCTTTCAGTGACATGATGTGCGGACGATTGTACTGCGTCCCTGCGTCCTCAACGGTCCAGCCAAGCACATTCGGATTACGCAGACGTTTCGGATTTACATATGGAGAGACAAACTGTCGAATGCTCGGCTATGACTTTGGGATGGAGACCATGGATCCAGGTCTCGTGCCAAATGGAGCCAAATGCGAAGAAGGAAAGGTGGGTACTTAGAAGTTGGTCATTGTAATTGTAGTTGTAATTGTAATTGAACATTTGTATAGAGCCACTCAGAGATTGGTTGCACGATGGAGGCTTTTTTATGCCAATTCAACGCACCTTAATGCTTGGTCATTAGAGAACGTGGCGCCTAACTGACATTTAATAAATGCATAATAAATCTAAGAAATGGCAAAATACCGTATTCGCCGATGTTTTTACTTATCGCCTACGCATAGTGGGGCTCGGTGGTGTAGAGGTATGTTCGGTGCCTTGCAGCTGGAGGGTTGCGGGTTCGAATCCACCTCAAGGGGTAGATTTGGTGCCTTGCAGCCGGAGGGTTGCGGGTTCGAATCCACCTCAAGGGGTAGATTTGGTGCCTTGCAGCCGGAGGGTTGCGGGTTCGAATCCACCTCAAGGGGGTAGATTTGGTGCCTTGCAGCCGGAGGGTTGCGGGTTCGAATCCACCTCAAGGGGGTAGATTTGGTGCCTTGCAGCCGGAGGGTTGCGGGTTCGAATCCACCTCAAGCTGCCGCGTAGGGACCCTGGGCAAGTCCTTCACTCGCAATTGCTCATGCGCTTCGGCGTGAAACTCCGATTCAGTGTTCGCGCAGTAGTCGGGAGCGCCTCTGAGTAGAAATCTTGAAGGGGCGCTATATAAATATCTGAAATGAATGAATGAATAGGGCAATTTCCATGTCATGGCTTCTGAAGATATTATGACGTTACCAATTATTCGACTGCGGTCACGAAATCTCGATGTTTTTTCTTATAGATGTGTGTCAACCAGAAGTGTCTTGACGTGAACGGTGTCGAGCAGTCACCGTGTTCGCCCGGATGTAAACCGAACGAAGTAAGCAGACTTCTCTTGCTATTTTACGACAGTGACTTTGAAAACGTGACTCAGCAGGCAGATGTTTTGATGCAGTGGTGGTGGTTATGGTGATGGTAGCAGTAGCAGGACCAACGGTAGAAGGCGATAAAGGCGACTAAGATGATGACAATGATGATGATGATGATGATGATGATGATGATGATGATGATGATGATGATGATGATGATGATGATGATGATGATGACAATGATGATGATGATGATGATGATGATGACAATGATGATGATGATGATGATGATGATGATGATGATGATGATGATGATGATGATGATGATGATGATGATGATGATGATGATGATGATGATGATGATGATGATGATGATGATGATGATGATGATGATGATGATGATTATGATTAGATATTAGAGTGCACAGCATCGCGTCGTTTAAGAACCTCTTCATAGTTTGTACTTCGCATATTCATCCACTGACTGTTTCTATGTAATTGTTCTATAATTTACGAAGGTGTGCAACAATCTCAGAAAGTGCCAGAGGACCACTCCAGATATCTAAGGTATGGCGATCGAGTTCTTAGATAAAGCTCACTACCGTAATTCTTCACACCACTCAGAATAGTGTTCCAGTGATCAAGCGCTGAAAACATATTTATGTGACACATATCTGCAATTAATGCTCGATGCTGACAATTCAGCGCTTCAATGCAGTTGCTTTCTGCAGTAGGCCTACATTCCAATTACAGATCTTGAGATCTTGACGACAGAAGAGTTTCTGTCGCTCCAGATTTCTTCCATCGTTTCCAGTTTTATTTTAAATGGAGGACGACCCTACGCAGATCTACCTTGTTTCAATTTTATACTAAAATTCTTGATAAATTTAACGGGTTAACTCGGTAGGACTAATCAAGATGTAATTGAAACGCAAAAATGTGAATATGTAAACCACCACTAGTCTGTATTTCATAAACACATTACTTAGGTTACTTGGTCTCTCCTGTGTAGGTCTGCATATCGGGCAATGTAGCTTGTCCAGTCGTCTGTTTCCACCGATTCATACATTAATTCATTCTGGAGATTTATATATCGCCCCCTAAAGAAACCTTCTCAGAAGCGATTGTATTCCGGTTTAACCAAACTGCATCCCACGCATCTGAGGTCATCTCTGGTCAATTCTTCCTAGGTTTCCCATTCTCGTTTTCCCCTCAGAAACCCAGATCATCACTTGTTTGGCTCTTCTATCCTTATCTATAGAAACACAATGTCGATAAGTTTTCTGTTTGTATGCCGATAGTTACAACCTGCGAACTAATGAATGCGTGTCTGATTTGCTGTCAAAGAATAAAACGTTTCCTGATAAATAGTTTCTTACTGTGTGTTTCAGAAGGTGCAGTAACGACCAAAGCACCAGAGAGAACTGGTTCTTGAAACTACGGCAGAAGTTACGGCCGACATCATATGCAACGATTAATAATGCTACCTCTCTTATACAATGAAGGCTACCTGAACAATTAATCGCAATTAACACCTTACTAGTTTTCTTAGAAGTCTAGAAGATGAGTAAATCTCAGCAGAAATAACAATGACATTAATCATTCATAAATGATGTAATAAAGAGATATTTTGCTTTAATTGTGTGTTTCAGATTTCATCTTAAATTGTTAGACAGGCGGGGAGAGAGAGAGGGAAAGAAATAGTGGAAGAGAAGGACACAGAGACGGATATTTAGAGATTGAATAGGTCAATTCGTGTTTTTATTCTCCAACACGCCCACCTGATATCAAAATGAGCTGCCAAGTTTGCTGCCGTTGACAAAATAACGACCGTGTAGAATAGGTACACAAACTCGCCTGGCAGCATGCAAGGCTGTCCATTTACCATAAATCTGCCTCTTCCACCATAGGCTACTTGTTACAACAGGCTCTACAGTAATTGAGCATAGTCTATATAAATTGCCGGTCTTAGATTATAGCTTAAAATCCATTTAAATTGATTACGTTGAAAAACATCATGATCATCATCATGATCGTCGCCGTCATCATCATCATCATCATCCTCGTCATCATCATCATCATCGTTGTCGTCGTCGTCATCGTCATTGTCATTGTCATCATCAATAACACAAGTTTTAACAGTAGCAATAACACTAGTCTTAACCGTAGCAATAACACCAGATGGGCATATAATACATGCATGTACATGTATGTGCATGAGTTACACCGTTTGAACTTGCTTCGTGACTGGGTGCCATGTTGATGTCTGACAAGTTGACAGCATTATTACGGTCTGAATAGAGTTGACTTCAGTCCTCTGCCTGGCAGATGATCAAAAGGCTTACAAAAGAAATTCCAAAAAGGTCGAGACTGTCTTTAAGAGTCGCACAAAAGAAGTTGTCGTATGACAAAGCGAAGCAACTTGTTACAAACTTAACCATTGAGCATCTATGTGTCTTTGTCTCTCTCTCTCTCTCTCTCTTTGTCTCTGTGTCTCCTTGTCCCTGTCCCTGGCCATGTCCTTGTCCCTCTCCGTCTTCTTCTTCCTCTTCGAATGCGCATGATATCTTCAATATTCACGCCTCGTCAAAGGTCGGTTTGGGTTGATGTTAACTATGATGTCATGGGTCGGGTTTGGTCAATGGTCATGATGGCCTCGGGTTGTGTCAAAGTTTACAATTACTATTTCTGTTACATTTTTTATTTTTCCAGATTTTGAGACTAGCTTTCAATCTTGTTTCACGTGATTTATTCAATAAATGTAGCCTATAGCATGAGTCGTAAGCATGAGAATTGATCGTTTTAGCTAAATCAGAGAGGAAGTAATGTGAACAGTGCAGTGGTATAATACGAAATCAAGCTCAGGCTGTCCCCAATGGAAATATGAAATCGAGTTCAGATTACCCGGGGGTAGGTTAAAACGGGCATTCACACCGTGGAAATGTGTGGACCGTTTTTCTCACACCTCCAACTCATGGCTCTCTTAGATTGGCTACACGTTGCCGCAGGGAGATCCCAAAACCGAATAACAAATCGTTTTTACAGACCAACGTTTGTGAGAAAGTACATAAAGCTATGGATGCGCCTGAGTGGGTCGTGAACTGGTAGTAAACACCGTGAGAGTTGGGCAGGGTAAAACACGACCGTAGGTTTTTCGCCATAAGTAACTTGGGGTGTTTTGATCAGGACTTGTGGATGCATGGAAGCCACTTCTTCAGGAATAGCGATGATTAGTTGCATCTTTCTACGATGGGTCTTCGTTGTCGGTTTTCTTTTAAGCGTCAACAATCTATGTGTCAACAGTTTTGAAGGTGAGTTTTACGGGTCTCCCCCACTCCGTTCAATCTATAGAATGCATTGCCACGGCTTTATTTTCAATGCGCACTGCAGCCTTTTTAAGATACAATTAGAAGGGCATTGGATGGATCACTGTTCATAAGGTCACATAGGCGACCTAACGACAGGGCTGAAAGTGAGCCGGGTCGGTCCGGGTCTGCGACCCGGCATTCATTTTCGCGACCTGTCTTTGCCGGGTCTTAGCCGGGTCGCGTGTTTAAGTAACGGCGGCCGACATTGCTTCGCACCTGGCGTCAGGTATGCGTAAGAAAGTGGGTTGGCCACATATTATGGGATCACAAAACAAAAATAGCAGTGATGGTCGATGAAAGCACCACGGCGAGCAATCGGTCGGCACTAATCATAATATATCTATGTGCGTGGACAGTTTCGTAGCACAAGCAGCGATGTTGCAACGACTGCTCTTTTACCTGGTTGGGCTCACCGGAAATCTGCAATAAAAGATGGCCTCGATCATTGGCTGTTTCGAGAATCATAACCTGCCACAATCTTTGCTGTTTGAAGTATGGATAGGATTCTGTTCGGATGGCGCTTCAGTTCTGACAGGCAGAGTAAGTGGTCTTGCAACTGTGCTACGACAAGAATTTCCTCATCTGATATTTACGTGGCACTGTCTGGCACGGGTCCAGGATACTTTCCCCCGGACATTTCCTCCGAAGTTGAACTGATGAAAATAAATCTTTATTTTAACAGAAGTTGGACTGATGAAAGAAATTCGTTTCCTTAAATAGAAGCTGGATTGATGAAACAAATTCTATGCTTAAATAGAAGCTGGATTGATGAAACAACTTCTATGCTTAAATAGAAGCTGGTTTATGAAAGAAATGCTTTGCTTATAAATAGAATTTGGATTGACGAAAGAAATTCTTTGCTTAAATAGAAGTTGGATTGATGAAAGAAGGTCTTTGCCTCAATAGAAGTTGGATTAATGACAGTTACCATGGACAATGTTAGTAACCTACATACTATTTGGGGGGAAATGTCCGGAGGAATGTCCGGATACCTGAGAAACTAGTCCGGATACCTGAGAAACTAGTCGCCAATTTCCAATTCGTGATTCGAAAAATTGGCCAAATACGAGCCTGTATGGAGAGAATGAGGTACTCGCACTGTGCACCATTTAATCTGAACTCAAGGGATGTTCTGGTAAGCTTCAGAGACTTGAAAGAAAATCAAGGGAGACGAATCCAAAATCAAATGAAGCCATTGTTTTTATGCCTTCGTACTTTACCAACCACAGTAGTGCAGACTGCGAACGAGGATTTAGTTAAATGAACATTGTGATATCACCAACAAGGTCGTCACTCTCAGTCAGGACAACTGCTGCTCTCAAGAAATGGCTGGCTCAAGGCAGACGATCTGCGGATAGACCGAGTGCATGACAACTCTGAATAGTTCAAACAGTAGGCCTACGAATGCGAACGTTTGCTATTTTTGGCAACTATTCTCTTAAACGTTTCCTCTGATGGTGTCAACAAACACTTTAATTCACTTTGTTTCAAATTAGATTTGCCTTCCGCGATCTCTCCACTCTGTACCATTAATGTCTTTCTAGCTATAATATAGGCTAATGAGTAATGAGCATCAAAAATAATAGAAAACTTCGTTTCAAACAAAGAAATTGCTTTCAGCTTCAGGGGCTTCGCCCCCTCTGACCCCCAAAACAGACCTCCACACCATAGGCGCAACCACCCTAAAGGACCCGTGGGACGCGTCCCCCCAACTTTCGAACAGCTTGGGACCGTCCCCCCAACTTTTGAAAATTGTGAGGCAAACAAGAGCCCCAAATGCACACCATTTGGTATCAAATGCTCAAAATTGGGTCGGTTTCTGGGGCTCCGGCCCAGACCCCGATGGTGGGGGGAACTTACGACGCTCCCCATACCCCTATAGTCGTTGTCGTTAGGAGCTTCTTGCCTTCCGCGATCTCTCCACTCTGTACCATTAATGCCAGTAGAGCCTATAGTACAAGGCTCTGGCCTTGACCTACTGATTTTGTCATAGCCATTTCTAGCCTTAAACCTAAATACAGTGAAAGCCATCTCAATAAATATGCCTACAACAGCTACTTGCTGGTCCCTGCTTCCTGCATTGACAGCACTCTTTCTGAACTTGACCATATCTCCAAGTGGGCATCCACTAGGAATCTTAAATTAAACCATGCTAAGACCAGAGAAATGGTTGTCAAACGACCGAGGTCCAAACCTATTGCCCTCCCTCCTCTCATCCCTGGCATCGAGCGGGTCCAGGAGATGGTTATTTTGGGTGTCACCATCTCTGATGGGATTGGCTTTGGGGTACTTGGGGCACACATGGACAAAATATGCTGCAAAGCCCGGAAATCCATGTTCGGTTACGTGTTTTGGTCGCCCACGTTCACCACGCTTAACGTCTCTTTGACGTTGTTAGGGCTACTACCCTCGCACGGCTACCTTATGCCTTCCTCTGTTTGGTGGGGATTTGCCACTGTAGGGGAACGTAAACGCCTTAACGGTATTCTGAGAACATTGACCCGTTCAGGCTTCCTCCCTACCGATTTTTCTAGTTTTGACAAACACTGTTCTAGAGCTTATTCTACTCTTTCCGTTCAATTCTCTTAAACCCTTGTCACGTCCAGTTTATTCATATAATAAAGTCACATTTTTCACAGATCTAGATGGCTTAGGTATTTTTATATCGAAATCATCGGTGAAAACTTTGAGGTAAATTAAAGCCCAAAATGTACTCCATTTGGCATCATATGCTCAAAATTGCGTCGGCTTCTGGGGCTCCGCCCCAGACCCCGATGGAGGAGCTTACGACGCTCCCCATACCCCTAGTCGTTAGGGGCTTCTTGCCTTCGGCAATCGCAGCTTCGCGCCTTCGGCGCTCGCAATTCCACCTCCCCACACTCATAAATTCTAGTAGGTCCCCCAACTTCTGGACTGTGGTTGCGCCCCTGCTCCACACAGACCCGGCTACTTTTTCAAACCACTTTCTGGGGCTCCGCCCCACCTCCGATGGGGAGCTTACGACGCTCCCCATACCCCCTAGTCGTTAGGGGCTTCTTGCCTTCGGCAATCGCAGCTTCGCGCCTTCGGCGCTCGCAATTCCACCTCCCCACACACTCATAAATTCTAGTAGGTCCCCCAACTTCTGGACTGTGGTTGCGCCCCTGCTCCACACAGACCCGGCTACTTTTTCAAACCACTTTCAGCACTGCCTAACGAATGCACTGATCTTCTGGATATTGACCTGATTACAGCTTGGTTATAGCATAGGTCAATCAAGAATCCATTTCAGTGCAACCCTTTGTACAAGTGCAATAAAGTTATACGTTAAACAAGACATACAAGTAGCAAGAGGAGCCCCAAAAGGGATGAATCCCGCTAAAATAGGGACCCCAATTTTCTGGATACAAGTTAACATGTTGCCAACATGTATTGCAATATAATGTATTATGAATTTGCAAAGGTTAATGATAATAGTTTACTCTTTAAACAGAACAGATACAAAAAATAATGAAAATAAAGACTTAACTAACAATATGCAAGTGTCTAATTAACAGTAACACAATGTCTACATAGATATGTACTGACTTACACAAATGCATATTATACGCATAAATACATATACACATGTCTCTGCCTGTATTCTTTGTGGGACCATAATTATGGGACTCGTGTTCTGATGTAAGTCAGGTCTAGGGTACAAATAGGTCCGAGAAATATTTCAGGATAAGATGACTGGAATACTTACTTACTTAGGAAACTATCTAATAATCTACATACTTACAGACTTACATAACATTAGAAGCAAATCGGTTCCAGAAACCAAATTCGTCTCACACTGGAACTAAAACTTGCCAACATCGCTAATATTGAACTCCAGATCGTAATCCAGATCCCCATGATTAACAAGGGCACGTATTGGCCTACCATAAGCCTTATAGTTACTGTAGTAATCATAACCTCAAACTTTCTAAAGCGTTACTCGAAAGCTAAGCTCAGGGCACCAGCTTATTCACGAGCGCGGCGTCGTGTCAATTTGTCTCTTAACGAACTAATAACAGAAGCTAGACTACAAAAACGTAGCGAAATATTCGATTAATGAGCCTTTTTGCGTGGTTTCTCTGGATAGTCCCTCTGGCATGACGCAGCGCTTGTGAATAAACTTGTGCCCTGCGCTTATCCCTAGAGTAAATCATTAGAAATTTAAAGTTCACGATTACGATTACGAGCGTCTTTACTGAATACAGAGTAGTACCACAGCATGGCTATTATACTGAAACCCATAATGGACAGCAAACACCAGATGAGACTGGCGTCAAGGTCGACATGCATATTGTGAAGGCGCATTCTCAACGCGTGTGTGTCGTATTCTATTATCATCGCAGCCTATGCTAGACATCTTTCTTGTACTTGGACATGATAGGGGGTCTGACTGAATGTTTCACCCATTGTGTAAGTGAATGGAAGGCTTCTTAGTCACGTTTGATGGCACACATCAAAGGATGTCTTTTTAGTCACGATAAAACTGTAATATCGCTTAACTATGTATAACGGTGACACGACGATGTACCGCCTTTATGTCATACATGTGTGCACATGGGACTAAGTTTCTGTAGACATGTATAATGTTTACATTTATATTAACTAGTATATCTTCATGTTGCTGGAGCATGTGAAAATGATCTATGTTCAGGCTCCGATTGAGAGGTCAGATAAGGTCATAGTTCACGGTGACGTCAAGGGTTAGATTGGGTTACAGCTCACGGTGTCATAAAGGATTGTGCTGGCTTCCATTTTAGACCGCACTCGACCTGGAATTTGGTTTGCACAACCAGTTTATTTAGGCTACCAGTGAATGAAGCCCCTTGATGCACTAGTGCAACACAATGGTCTTTCGGTAATACGCTTGGTAACGGTTCATGCAGGTGTGGGTACGATTCCATGTAACGACCATGGGAAAGTTGTTTGTGTACGTATGCCTCTGTTACCATGCAGTGGAATTTGGTACCGGTACCAGTTTAAACTGAGATGTAAAGAGCAAGCCTTGCGATGCGTTGGCCCGTGACCAGGACCCTGGGACTCGGTCATGCGGGCTCAACTGCCTAGTAAAAGGATATCAGCCCCTTCCCACTCTCCTCGTGGTGCGTGGGAACTTTACTTTTTTATATTTTACTGTGCATACAAGGCGCTGATGGTTAATTAATGCACGCGGTCTTTTCTGATGGCGTCGTTTCCTAAGCTGAAAAGTGATGAGCAATGGTGTAATTTTGTATTGTAACGGTAAACCCATTTAAAAGTGGCGGTGACAGTCACCAAACCACTTTTTGGTGCTGTGCAGAAATCCATTTTGCGAGATGACAGCGTTATTTTTTTTTGAAGCAAGTCCAAAATAAGCAACGATACGCTGTCTAACTCTATTGAGGTCTCAGTGTCATCAACATAATTTATTAACAATAATATTGTGAAACAAAAATTTAATGTAAGCATAAACGTTGTCATCTGCGAGTGTCCTTACAGTGGCAGCCAAAGCATACAGAAAAAATATTATAAGAGAAGAAGAGCGAGGAAGGGAGGGAGAGGGGAGTGATGAGGGAAGGGGAGAGGGAAGGGGAAGGAAGGGCGAGAGGAGGGGAATGGTCACCACCGCTTTGTGGGGCACAGTTAAGCCCTTACTGATGATTTGTATAAGCATGTAGCATTTTACCTGTGTGCATCTTACGGTCGCTAATGTGTTTTGTCTTCACATGTTGCTTCACTGTAATATGTTATATGACATAATATGTCAGAATACCTCTCCATTTGCCCCATGCTCAGTTTTCAACTGAAGCATCTATATACGGGGGTACATTAACACGCGATTACTGAAAGTAATGAGGACGCAGGAATGCGTTGACTTTCAAATTGCGATGGCTTTATGAGTAACAATTGATGTATGAAGAAATGTCTCTTTTATGTATGAAAAAATGTCTCTTTTTGTCTATGAAGAAATGTCTCTTGTCTAGATTTGGATGATATGAAGCTGCATTTTAAGCATGAACCGGAAGATGTCGAATTGGATGAGAACTATCGATTGTCTGTCAATCGCAGCCAAGATATAATCAACAGCACACTCACGCGGGTAATTGTCATTAAGGCAATGCAAAATATTCTGCGGTTAGATTAAGTGGATTTACTTTACTCTATGCTCTACTCTTGCATGGTGAGGTACTAAATTCACTCATTATCTATCAGAAGATGATATAGGGGCCTACAAGTGGGTCCTCGATACTTTGAAGTAGGCCTATCCTTAATGGCGCCCTGCTACCCATTGAACAACATACACCACGGCAAACCGTCCTTCCCAAACCTTATCTGAATGAATGCGGTATCAGTTATGATGCTGGTTTCTTTTGACGCGGCAGTTAAAAATTAAATAATACTTCAAATAAACTATGTCTTCCCTAGATCTGGCTATTTAAATATTTCATTTTCTCCTATGACTAGCCCTAGTAGCTCTTCGCTCTTCTTCCTCTATGTTCCTCTGATGTACAATAAAGCTTCTTATTCAATTCATTGGTTGCATATATAAATATTTGTTTATTTGTTTGAATGAATAAATCTTGCCATGTACAGTGCTGTGCGTTTGCTAGTGCTTCTCAATAAAGGATATACTTACTTACTTACTTACTTACTTAATGAGAGCTTAATTTAATTATGTATATACTATATACATAGAAGTATATCTTAAAGTAGGCCTAGCTCAGGCACCGTAAGTAAGCATCATTATTTTAATCAACAACAAGTGGGATATCATACTTAAAATATGTAGATCATCACATTCACGTAGCATGAACTGTCATGTGCTTACAGGATGGTCATTACAGAGAGATCACAGTTACAGTGATTGCCTTTGGCGAAACCTTGATACTCGACTTGAAACTGAACACGTGAGTGAACACAGAATCAAAATTAACCGTTTGCCAATGCGCGTAATACCTTCTAAGATTGCGCGGAGTTCGACTTCCTGGGCTTCTAAGAACACTTTGACCAATGTCTTAAACACTGAAAGCATTGATAGATAAGCAAAACGTTTCCTCCTTTAAAACACAAAAGATTAATGCCAGTTATTCCATTATTCCAGACTGTATACAGATGTGGCTTTAGAAGTCCTATCCAGGCACCTGTCTCATATTATCTGTACGCTATCAGATAAATCTGTATGAGTAGACAGTAAGTCTGAGTAAGACGCACCTGTTTATACCCTTTCTACAACAAAGCTAACAACTTTTATTATTAATTTGTAGCTTTATAGCGCCGATGTAAAATGTACACTGTATCAGCGGCTGGCACACAAAACTGAAGCCATATTCAGGTCCTCATAGACGGTATTGACTTGTTCAAATGTTTACTTATAGGCAGTTCGTAGGGTCTACCTACGCTGTCTGTTGGGTATCAATACGCTGGCTACGAATAAACGAGATGACCAATCCTTTGATTCAGAAACCGTGGCAGTTAATATTTTTGTTAGTGAACTGAATAACTCTAAGAAGTTGTTTTGTGTGGCAGGTATCTCTTTGCGACGACTTACTTTCAGAAGTCAATTTCATCAACCGGTGAAACGTATCACAACGTGAATCACGTAAGCGTCAAGGGATGTTTTTAGGTAGACCATTATTCAGTAAGTATGTAGGTATGAAATAGTTAGGACGGGAGGTAGGTTGGAACAAGTGGCAGGTAGGAAGAAAGGAAGGGAAGTATGTAGACGAGTAATTAGGTTGGTAGATGTGTCGAGTAATTAGTTAGGCATGTTTGTACATTATTAGAAAAGCAAATAGGAAGGTAGATACAAGAGGCAGGAGGGTAGGAATGAAGGAAGGTATGTAGGTATGTAGGTAGGTAGACAGGTAGGCCTAGGTAGATATTTAAGTATGCATGTATTTAACTAGGAATGTATCTAGGAAGAAGGTAAAAGCAAGAGGCAGGTAGGTAGGTGCATGTAGGAAGGAAGAAAGTAGGTATGTAGGTACCGTAGTTAAACAGATAGGCAGGCAGTCAGGTATGCATGTTTGTAACTAAAAGAATGTAGTTAGGAGGGAAGACAGACATAATTGGTACTTCATGTAGTGCATGTGTGAAGGTAGGTAGGTAATTAGGTAGGCATATATTATACTTACATATGTAGGTAATTAGGTAGGTAGGAGTGTAAACTTGGATGGTGACAGCATTCTTGCAAGATATTAGCGTAGAAAATGATGCCTAACGTGTAGTTTGATTGTGCTTTTAATTCACAGACAAAAGATCATTGTCACTACTTGGGAAACGTCAGAGGCAGAAATTTCTCATCAGCTGCCGTCAGCACCTGTAACGGAATAGTGTACGTTGTTGGCGACAACCTTGCATTGCCTTCAAATTGTAATCTCTAAATTTCTACAGCGCTCAGAAAAAAGGCTAAGTCGTGGGGATCAGCTTATTCGCAGGCGCTCGGTTAAAACAGAAATCGATAAGCGAGTAAGGATATCTTCGGTTCCAAGTGACTATACAAAGGATTAGATACGCAAACAGACAGCTACGATAAATGGTCAAAGATTAGTCAACTCATAAAAGAATAGTGACTATACGGTCACCTTTGATGTGGACCAGGAGTAGGTACAGAATTTCCACTAATTCATGGGCAAGTCTTGTAGCTTAGTTACTTGGCTTAGGTCTCTGCTTGAATCTGTACTCTCAATAGCATTGTCCTAAATAATGTATTGTCATCGTAGACTCATTTGTGCAGTTAGAGGTTTGGCTGGCCCTCGAGTCTCGAAATAATTTGCCAATGCTTGAATTGGGACTAAAATGTACGTAAACCGAGTCTATTCAGCCAAATAACGAAACGTCGTTTTATTTCAGAGGTTACTTTTCTGTCGGAAATCTCTCCTATCACATTGAACCTCAAAACGGTCACATCAACGGATTGCACAGGGTCTACAGAAGCAAAGAGGGAGCTAAAACCAAATACACATGTGGTATGTATCCTCTTTTGCTGTATATTCAATAGGAGTAGGAGGTGACATGACTCAACACATCTCTTCCGTCGCCAAAGCATGCTATTTTCACCTTCGCCGAATCCGACAAGTGAAACGCTGCCTCGACGAAACCTGCCTTCGTATCCTCGTCCAAGCTCTCGTCATCTCTCGCCTCGACTACTGCAACTCTGTCCTATCCGGTCTTCCTTCATCGACACTGCAACCCTTAACCTCAGTTCTACACACCGCCGCTCGCCTAATAAAAGATCTTGGTCCAAGAGATCACATCACGTCTACACTGCAACAACTTCACTGGCTTCCCATCAGCGCCCGTATCACCTTCAAAATCTGCCTCCTCATGTATCACATTCACTCTGGAACCTCTCCCTCATACATGGCATCCATGGTCACGCCATGTTCACTTTTCAATACTAGAGGACTCCGATCGTCGACGAGAGGGGATTTCACCGTACTTCGCACAAACCGGAAGTTTGGAAACCGTGCTTTCTCTATCTCAGGACCCTTTGAATGGAACCGTCTTCCACCTTCAGTTCGACAGTGCATATCTGTTGCACAGTTTAAAACAAAATTAAAAACCTACCTGTTTACCTTGCACTATGACTAAGAATGTAGCGAAACGCGCTCTCGTGCAAGACTTGTCTTGTTATAGCGCGCTATAAATTTTCATTTGTATTGTATGTATTGTATTGTGTCCATCGCAATGTATTGTGTTGGCCCAGTTAGCTACATTGGTTACAACGTAGGCTGCGTTCCATGTGTGAGAGAGCGTGCGGATCGCGGTTCGCTTCCCGATGATGGCTTAAATCAGAGATTTAAATCTTGGGCTAGCACGGTCCGTAAACGGGGGCCTTACATGGCGTGGCGCCCATTCAAACGGCAGCGGTGGTTATCAATGATCTCACCCGTTCAATTTATTGAAAAGTGAGCAGAGACCAGGCCGCATACGGTCGCTATATAAACACGTGTAGGCTACACTTGCATTTACTGCATTGTATAATACACGTACATACATACGTTGACCATGACATACTCCTTCAGCGCCTTTCTACGTCATTTGGCCTAATGGATCAACCTCTTGCATGGCTTCGATCCTTTCTATCGGAGCGCACCAATTCTGTTCTTCTTGGTACCTCCAGATCTGTTTGGGTTCCTGCTCCCTTTGGGGTCCCGCAGGGTTCTGTCCTGGGACCATTGCTTTATGTTATTTATACGTCTGGCATAGGGCCATTACTGACATCCTGTGGTCTTCTTCATCAGCGTTATGCTGATGATGTTCAGGCGTATACCAACTGCACCTCTGACAGTGCTCTGACGGTGGTTCAGCAAATGTGTCATGCTATGGACATTCTGTCTGACTGGTTGGCGTCAAACCGCCTCCTACTGAACACTACCAAGACTCAATTCATATGGCTGGGTGGACGTAGGCGACTGGCGTGTGTGGACCGTTGTGCGGTGGCTGAGGCATTTCCCCACGTTACCTTTTATGGTTCTGTCCGGGATTTGGGTGTTACACTCGATGAGGAACTTTGTTTCTCCATGCACATCAATCAGCTCACTCGTGGTTGTTACTACCAACTACCTCAGCTACGGGTTATCTCTCGCTCCTTATCCCAGGATGCTGCTGCTACCCTTGTCCACGCATTTGTCACCAGCCGCTTGGACTTCTGTTGTTCTATACTGGTTGGTCTGCCTCTTGTATTGATAGTCCGACTAGACCGGGTTCTTCGCTCTGCAGCCCGGCTAATTGGTCGAATCCATAAATTTGCCTCTGTTTCGGCCTACATGCATGGCACCCTACATTGGCTCCCTGTCTCGCAGCGCGTCGAGTACAGAATCGCTGCGCTGGTTTGGCGCTGCCTCCTTGGCTATGCTCCGTCCTATCTACGTGAGCTCTGTTGTCCTGTTTGTGATGTGCTGGCTCGCAGAGCCCTTCGCTCTGCTTCTAGCGGAGAGCTTTTGGTCCCTCGTGCTAGAACCTCAACCTGTCAGCGTCGTGCTTTCTCAGTTGTAGGTCCTTCTATCTGGAATGGTCTCCCGTTGGAGATACGCCTGTTACCTAGGGATAATTCATCTACGTTCTACAGGCTCCTTAAGACTTACTTGTATCACCGTGGTTGGACTGGGAGCGCCTCTGAGTAGGCTTCTTGAAGGGGCGCTATATAAATTCCTGAACTGAATGAATGAATGAATGTACTGTCATCGGAGTACTAGGCCTTTACGCTTGGCAGATCAACCGGCAAACTCACAGTTTAGCATCTGGATCCCATGATTCTCATCGTTTTTTAAGACGCACCTGCAGCTTAGAGCTCCTAGACAATCATCTTCACAGCGCTATAAGAGGTTCCTAGAATGCGCTATATAAAAGACTAGCTTCACACAGACATACATAAAGACACTGGGATCAACCGACAGTTAAACTTAACCAATTTTAATATTTTATTTGTTCCTTCTCTTATTTATATGTTTAAAACCTATCAATTAAATTTTAAAAGTCATCGGCGTTATTATTATTATTATCATTAGTATTATTATTACTTTCATTACTACAGCAGAAACAAAAGCAACACAACAACTACTGCTGCTGCAACTACTACTACTACCACTACAACTATAGTTACTACTACTACTGTTATTATTTTTACTTTTATTTCGATTTCTACAAAGCGAAACAATTACGACTTGTATTCTCTGTCACCTGTTTTAGGAAGCCATGGTGAGCTCCCGAGGTTTCTGCCAAGGAACATTTTACAGAAGCATAGTAGGGTGAGTTACAGAAAACATCCTCATTAGAGGTAATACTAACTGCTGTGGAATAAGCGAACCCTGTTTGACGTTGTAATTCCCTCTATACAATACAATTCAGTCGAGTAAATTTAACGATGGCACGCTCTCAGTATCTGAGTGGACTTCGTGCAACCGCCCTGCATGGACAAGTAGCTCATGGATGTTTTGTTTTACAATGCCTGTAAAAGTTGAAAAGAAATAGAAAAGAAATGCATTTCCAGTTGTTGCAACATCACGTTACAAATGGTTCTGTTGCAGGTGAGAAGAGAGTTTCTTTGGCCTCAGGATGGAGACAAGAGGGCAAAGGTCGTTGAACTCTACGTCGCCAATGACTACAACCAGGTCAGATTATCTATCAATCGTTTCACTACAGGCTTTAAAAACATACGAGATTAAGATGATGGCGAATCTCTTGTATACCATGTTGTATTATTAATTGCATGTCACCTGTTCAAGACTCATTTTATTGTATTATGTTGCATTGTTTTGCATTATGATGTATGCAATGCATTCTAATGTGTTACATATTATTATGATTACAAACATTTTTAACGCCCGTAAAGTCACACAGAAATGTGAATCTGAGGTATTTTGTATTGGACTGCATGGCGTAGAATTGTATTGTTCCGTATTGTATTGTGTTACAATGTATTGTGTCGTATTGTATTGTTGTGACAAAGCAAGAAATAATTCTTAAAGAATTAGCGCCGCTCATTCAGTAGTTATGACAAATATATAGCCTCTAAATAGAAAAAAATGGCCTCTTAAGATCAGAGGACTTTAATCTCAGTATCTTAATTAAGTATCTTAGTATCTTAGGAGCCATTGGGTAACTCTATTATAGCAACTGTAACGGCATGGCTGTGTTACGACGCCATATAAATTGTCGTTATTTTTATCATTATTATTATTATTATTATTATTATTATTAAGTGGATTTTCTTGTTCTGTTTAGTATCTAATCTTCTCACAAGATACGACGCAAATATTCGACAGAACAAAAGTTATTGTCAACATCGCCAGCGCTGTTAGTACCCGGCATCATAATATAATCACTTGATACAACAAGTAATTTTCGATCATTTGGCAATTATATTATAGCACTTGTATTTTCTCGTCATGAACTGTAACGGTATCATTTTTGAGACTTCATCATTGATCATTTTTGCGACTGGTATTCGACATAGTTTAGTAAGACGCTGTCCTTGAAATAAGATCATTAATAAAAAAATCATTAACTTGTAATTGTTTAATTGTTATTTGAAGTTTTTATAACGCCGGTACAATAGAAACAAATCAGAGAGACAGATAAGTAAAGAAATAAATAAATAAATAAATAAAGGGACAGATGAATAGAGGACCAACAATTGAAGAGTTCAACAAATAAAGGAATAAATAAATAAAGGGTCAGATGAAGAAAGGAATAGCTAAATAAAGGAACAGATGAATAAAGGGACAAATAAATGAAAGGACAACTAAATAGAGGGACAAATAAGTGAGTAGTTCGATAAATAAAGGACAAATAAAGGTAGTAATAAATAAAAGAAAACAACAAAAAACTGACGAATAACTAAATGGAGAAAAATGGAGATAAACAGAGTGGAACCACTAAACTGATGAGTTAACAGAGACATTATTGAATTGAAGCTGATCCGAAATTGTTCTTTGTTGATTCCTTCGACTCTAGCTGTATCAGCCACTCGGAATCTACTTGGTGCTCGTCGGAGTGGAGGCCTGGACATCGGGAAACCTCATAGCCATAGATCGAACCGATTCCCTGGCAACGTTGGACAACTGGTATGCCTACCGTCGGACGAATATCAACCCGTTACATTACAACGACGCAGCGGTTCTCATCACGTAATTTATTTACTCACTCAGTTACATGTTATGGAAAGAAATAAAACTTCTATACACAAAGAATTATAGAATTTAATCGGTTGATTGACCCATCGTAGAAAATGCTGATTGCTAGCAGACTGCGTTTTGGCAGACTGAGTCTAAGTTTAGGGTAAGTTTTAAGGCACTGTTTGACGTTGATTAATTATTGTTGATTAACGAAATTGGTTAATTAGTCTTGACACCGGCAATACACAGACATTGTATTATATCACATTGCGTTGTACTGTATAATTGTAGTCTATTGTATTCTATTGCATTGTTCTGTAGTGTATTGCATTGACTCTATTGCATTGTATTGTACTCTATTGTATCGTATAGCATAGTACTCTTTTGTATTGCATTGTACTCTATTGTAGTGTATTGTTGTAAGAACCGTTAAAAAAATTAATCAATGGGCCAACGTCGAGACGCAGCAACTGGAATGAAGTTTCAGCGACTTACTCTGACTTCGTTTCTCAGCCTCGGCCTATGACCAGTCCTGTAACTCGTCAAGTCTTCTAGCTGTCAATGGTCAAAGCAGTCGTCATTCTGTTGTCGTTGCTTATAAGTGGAAAGTTTATCACCTGAAATCTTGCTTGTCTCTGAGAGATTCCGTGGGGTGTCTAACAAGATTAATGTTCTGCTGCGATGCCTTTTACATTTCCTAGCGTAGATTGAACCCGAGCTCAAAGTCCAGCACGCTTTCCACTAAGCTGAGTCGCTATATATTAAGTAAGGTCAGTTATAACGCGGGTAAAGTTCAGCAATGATCGATTGTTGTCTATGTTTCCGCTTTCGACAGAGTCTGGATTTTTGAGGGTGGAGTGATCGGTAAAGCTAAATTGCAATCGATGTGTTCCTTCAATTCCTCGGGTGCCATTATCAGCGTAAGTTCAGAATTAAGCACTTCTGTTCAGGTACATAGAAGGTCCTATGGTAAGTGTCTTCGTGTATAAGTACATGAATGGTTAAGTGCCTTCATGCATAAATACATGCTTACACATATATACGTACAGTCGATGCCACTGAAGTGCATATCGCATATGTGAACATTGTAATGTTATGTAATCGAGTGTAATTGAACATACTTGAGCGCCTCTGAGCAGGGATCGTGAAGGGGCGCTATATAAATTTTGATTGATTGATTGACATATAGAGCCCCTTGTATCTACTCTCTGCACTATCCTACATGATGTTAAGGGTCATTACGAACGAATTATTACGTCAGTTAGCAAAGCAATTCACAGCAAGCAGAGAGGGTTTATGAATTAGCTACTTCCCGGTGGCTTCGTTTTCTGGGACGCTATAGACCATCTAGATATCACAACAACGATTGCATTTGTTTGATAAAACTAACTCTCTTTTAGATTGGGCACATAGCATTCCACGAACGATGAATAAGTTTTCAAAACCAATAATTAATATACGTGATAAATCAAAAATAATTGTGAAATGTTTTTAAGAATATTAACATGACAGGATAGTGAAATTTGTGATAAAGAACGAAACTTGCGGCAATCGATTGATTTTTATATATTTTTTATTAATATATTTTTTATTAATATATTTTTTATCAGTGTTTTCTAATAAAACGGAATGTCAGTAATTATATGCTTCTGATTATTTCTTTGTGTTCTTGTAGGACATTCAGATCCTTCCTGCTCAGGCTGGCAGCACAATGGCTCATGAAATTGGTCACACGTTTGGTCTGATACACGACCTGGACATCTGTTCGTGCGATGAACCGGATGAAAGACACTGCATCATGTACTACCAGACGGAGTAAGTCCTACAAAACATCGGTTCTTTAAGTTTTCTGTCTTGAATACGCTGTTTGAGGTAATTCATCTGTTTATCTGCATCTGTGGAAGCTTATAATCAATCAATCATTCAGTCAGTCAATCAATCAGTCAGTCAGTCAGTTAGTTTATCAACCAATCGATTAACCAATCAACTGTTCTGGTCTATGGATGGATCAATAAAAAAACGACTTGATTGATTTGATCATTCAATCATTCAGTCAATCAATCAGCCAATCAGTCAAACAATCAATCAACCACTAAAGCAATCAATCAACCAACCAATTAATCAACCAATCAATCATTCAACCAATACAACAATCAATCAATCAATCAACCAGTCAATCAACTAATAAAGAAATCAATCAACCATTCAATCAAACATCAGTAATTCAATCATTCATTAATTCATTCAATCAGATCATTATCTAACCTGTTGACATATTTGAGGCATAGATTTTGTGCACCGTCAGCTAATGCTCTAGATAAAAAATATTATCCAACAGCCTCCACAGTCTGCTCGCCCACGTTAACCACAGATCCTGCTGTATACGTTTCCGTCAACTGTTCTGGTTTGTTGTAACAGCTCGAGCAATCCCTCCACTCGTTGGTCTCAGTGTTCCAAGGACCAATTGGCGAATGCGTTTCAACACGGACTGGACATCTGTCTCTATGACGTTCCGCAGACGATCTTCCAGGCCAACATATCGACATGTGGAAACGGAATTCAGGAAGACGGCGAACAGTGCGACTGCGGAAATGCCACCAGCCAGGTACTATCGAACCAAGATTCCAAGAAACACTGACCATATGTAAGTAAGTAAGAAAGCAAGTAAGTAAACAACTCCTGGGCGGGATTGACAATCAGGACCCACTGGCTTGTTGCCCCGAACAAGCCGAGCTCTACCACATTATTAACTGCTTTAATTTGCCGTTGTGTAGACTTGAATTTATTTCTATTAAACGAATATTTTATGATGAAGTAAGTAAGTAAGTATATTCTTTACTAAACCAATTGCTGACCGCACTTTGATTTTATTCGAAGAACGAAAGCACTAAAGGCCATCAACCAGTTCAAGATAAGCATTTATTGCTCTTTATAATACAGTACAACTGTCACTAGAAAAATGCCTCTTACAAAAGTCAAAAGCGAATTGAATGTTGACTTTCGTAGTCATTCATTCGTTCGTTCATTCATTCAGGACATCTTAGGTCACAGTTCTTCATGATATCCACTCAGAGCCGCTGTCTTCCAAACTCCAAGTGCATCTCCAGTGCAGAAAAATAAAGCAATCAATTCTTTTATAAAGCTTAGATATCTTGATCTATCGCTGTGCTGTCCAGATTGACGATACGCTTAATATAACTTAAAATTCTGAATTCTAAGACCAGTTTGTGTGACATCGATTGATGAATAAATAATTCTGTGTAACATCACCCCATGGGAATCGAACTCGGACAGCAGGGTTTGAAACCGAAGAGTTGTAACACGATTAGTGGAATGAACACAAGATAGGAAGCAGGTTTCTGTAGTAGTTGCAATGTTTTCCAGGTGTGCAACCAAACGTGTTGCGATCGGGGAACGTGTCAACTCGTATCGCCCGCCAGATGTGCTGCTGGCAGATGCTGCGATGTCGCCAGGTGCCAGGTCAGAATTACTGAACTCAGTATAACAACAGCTTTGATATTCGGAGAACAACTAAACTTGCTTTGGTCCGTGGTATGTGCCTCTGATGATTATCACTATTATACATGGCACTACATAAATTTACAAATAACATTAAGCTACCATTGCTAAACTATGGCGTGCTCACAATTACTTAGGTACCAGGTGTATCATGGTTTGAAGCGCAATTGTATGGAACGGCTGGAAATGAGAGTTAAAGTTCAATGGCAAAATGGTTCAGTGGAAGGTTTTTCATTCACAGCTGAAGCCGCAGTGGACGGAATGTCGGACGAGAAACAGCGAATGTGATTTGGCGGAGTTTTGCGATGGAGAGAACTCGCGCTGCCCAGCAGACGCATTCAAACCAGACGGAACTGACTGCACACAATTGGTAATAGACTCATATCACCTGAAGCCTGCTATCGTGACAATTATTTATTGTGATGGTCTGCGTGATCGTTATAATGACGAACTCCAGTAATCATAGTCTTAATCTTAGTTATAGGCTCAACAATAGTTTCAACCATAATCTTAGCCATAATTTTAACATCCTTTTAGCCACAACCTTTACCAAGAGTTCAACAATAATTCCTAACCACAATTTTTACCATTCTCTCAACAATAATTTTAGCCGTAATCTTAACCAGAATATTAACAGCATTAATAATTAATCATCATTGACAATCGTCGACGCCGGCATAAAGCGTCGTAGTCACAAATAACCGCATCCCTTTTAATAGTTCATAGTTTACGGTTAACTAAGCTTAAAATGTTGTAACGCTCTGAAATCCAAGTCATGTGAAATCGTAACACGGATTCTCGGCAACTGCTGTACAGGAAGCTGCTTACTGTTACCAAGGACTCTGTCGAGGTCACCGGTCGCAGTGTGAACTTCTGTGGGGACCTGCAACAGCCGTTTCCAATTACTACTGCTACAGGTATTCGAACACGAGAGGAGATCTGTACGGAAATTGCGGCATGAACTGGCTGCAAAATCCACCAGGAATTCCATGTAGTGTCAGGTACATTTGTCTCTAATATTTATGTCTAATTCAAGAGAACGTTTAGTGTATCCACCCTACTCTTCTGCCCCAATGCCATTACTTCTGTTTCATGGTGTTTTTCTGCTAAAGCTACATCTCATTCTAGATCCTGGTGCAAATCGCATGACAAACAATCCGATAGGTAATGTCAAGATGCGTTATAAGTAGGTATCTAAGTAGGTTAGTAATAGTAAGTAAGTGAGTGAGTAAGTAGTCTATGTTTGCATCTGCCAAGTGCACATGTATCTTAAATTCTAATTTTAGCCGATTAATTTCTAAATTCTGAATTCTATTTCTGGAAATCATAGAAACGTAAGCTGCCCATAAATTTCTAAATTCTGAATTCTAATTCTGGCAATTTTATTTCTAACTTCTAAATGATAGGCTATCTCTAACAATTTAATTTTTAAATTCTAAATGATAATTCCAGCCATTTAACTTTTTAAATTCGAATTCCAGCCATCCTAAATTCTGAATTCTAATTCCAGTAATTTATTTTCTAATTTCTAAATCATAATTCTAGTCATCTTAAATTCTAATTATTAATCTGACAATTTTCATAGCGCCACTGTAGAGCTGCTAGAAACATCCGTCAGTGGTCGCTACTAGAAGAAAGTGTTATGTAGCCTTAGTCAAGGTCTCCAGAGAAACAGAGTAAGCATGTAAAGAGTGTGCGAAAAAAAACAGAACAGCAAGAGATGAGATTTTAAGTCAAGATCTTCTGGATATTGACATGATTACGGCTTGCTTTTGGTGCGTCATCGGTTCATCGATTTAACAATGCTTGTAACCAAGTTGCGTCTGTGTCAGCTTGTCTCTATTGAATACACACATATTGATTGATTGACTGATGCCTTGAGCATCAGACACCGGTTCCGTAGAATTTACAAATAAATAATAATGCATGCATATAAAATTTTAAATATTACATACCACCTGTTAAGTGCACAATTTTTAGAGTTACCGCGTAGATCTTGGACTTCTCTTATGTAAATTATGGAGGATTATTTTGAATGAAATTGCTAGACTGTGTATAGGCTAATCTGTTCCTTCTGAAATCATAGCGACGTATATTGCGGAAGGCTACAGTGCGATGACATTACGAAACTTCTCTACCATTACCTGGTTTACTTTACTCTTGCATCGTCATCCATCGGACCATTTCCCTGTCATGCGGCAATCTTCGACTTTGGTCTGCACACTGAAGATCCAGGAATGGTTCCCAATGGAGCGAAATGCGGCGACGCAAAGGTCTGTTCCAGCCATTTTATGTGTGCATGAAGCTCAGCTTTTGCATAGCGTATATTATAGGGGCTTTCAAAAGTGTGTACGCTGTTTTGTAGATTAGTAGCCTATTTCTTATCATCTGAAGCAATTCTATTGCTTTTGCTTATCCTAGAATATCTTGAATAAACTGCCTCCTTGCGTTTAGTTTTAGAGCATGAGCAGTGCATTAGAAATTTGTAGTTTACGGTTGCGATTTTTCAATAAGAGGAATCTTTTTAGAAGCCGGACATCCTTAGAAAAGCAGTTTCTTTTAGCCTTTAACAAATGTGATTAATAAATGTTATTTAATAAATGCGATTTAATAAATGTGATTTAATAAACGTGATTTAATAAAATGAATATGATTCACTAAATGTGATTTAATAAATGTGATTTAATGAATGTGATTTAATAAACGTGATTTAATAAAATTAATATGATTCACTAAATGTGATTTAATAAATGTGATTTAATGAATGTGATTTAATAAATGTGATTTAATAAACGTGATTTAATAAAATTAATATGATTCACTAAATGTGATTTAAAAAATGTGATTTAATTAATGTGATTTGTAGATGTGCATTAACCAGGCGTGTGTTAACGTGAGCGACGTTCTCCAGTCATCTTGTTTTCCCAGTTGCCAGCTAAACGAAGTAAGGAAACAAAACGTTTTATCAACCCATCAAATTTGTGTGTGTGTACATGTGTGCCGCCAGGGGTCAAAACCCGTCGCTTGTCGCTTCCTAGATACTGAGCTAGAAGCTGTATTAGGCGAGAGGGGTCAAACGTATGGAATATTCTTCAATTCAGCGGTTGCCTATGAATTTGCCATAATTTCCAAAGTAGTAATCCGATTTTGATGCCGTTTGCTTTATTTGATACAGAATATAGCCCTCTATTACCCAGCAAAAGTGTAGCATAATTAAGTAATGGATACTGAGGACTTTGATGACACGAAAATTCCGAAATTTTTTATTCGATTTTCTCACCCTATAGTAATGAAAGAATCAAACAAGCATAACTTCAGTTAGAAAAAAGATATTTTCATTCTGCAAAAAGTATTTTGAAGCAAATTAACTGTAGAATATGATTGAATAAAAAGGTCAGAATCCGACATGTGACGGGTTTTGACCTCTGGCGTCACATGTATATGCGTCGGTTCGGTTTGAAAACCACACTCTCGTGCACAATTGCTTGATCGGTGGCTCCTTCATACCCCAAACCTCCTGTATATCGCTCTCTTCACTCCCTATTCGCTCCACTCTCCGCTCGGCCGCCAGTGGCCTTCGGGTTGTTCCCCGCATGCGCGGGGTTACTGTTCAATCCAGAAGCTTTGCTTATATCGGCCCCTCTAGGTGTGACCATCTTCTGCATAAACTGCGGCTTGAGCTCCTAAGTCTCTCTTCTTCTGTTCTGGAAATGCCTAAAATCCAGTTTATTTGTTAGTTATTGCATTGATTTGGGTCGGTAGCACCTCTGAATCGCTCTATTAATGTTCGATTACAATTACTATTACAATTATAAAAGAAATAAGCAATGTTTTGGCTGCTTTAAATTACTGAATCGTGGAACTTTGTTATTTGTGGTAGGAAAGATGTCTGGCGTGGCAAATAGCAAACTATGAATTATCGCGTGATACAGAAAACCCCGTATCCATAGATATAATCATGCAATTTCTGTATAACATACAAGGTTATTAAACGTTGTGATCTGTTTTACTTTGAGGTGTGTAATAACCTGAAACAGTGTCAAAAGATCAGCCCGGATCCGTCAACAACTACAGTTCCGAGTAAGTAGAAATCCAAAGGGCTGTCAAACATTTGGCTATGGAAGGGACGCTCTAGTATTGTATTGTATTGTATTGTATTGTATTGTATTTGAACACTTGTTATAGCGCCCCTTCCAGATTCCTATTCAGAGGCGCTCCCGACTACTGCGCGGACGCTGAATCGGAGTTTCACGCCAAAGCGCATGAGCAATTGCGAGTGAAGGACTTGCCCAGGGTCCCTACGCTGCGGCTTTGAGGTGGATTCGAACCCGCAACCCTCCAGCTGCAAGGCACCGAACATACCCCTACACCACCGCGCCCCAGTTTGTATTGTGTTGTATTGTATTGTATTGTACTCCACGTTTATATTGCGACCGAGCCACCCGCAGTAAAGATCCGAGAAATTAATCTCTGATAAACCGACCGACCGGGAATCGAACCCGGGTCGCCGGCGTGGAGAGCGGGCTACCAACCCACTCGGCCACTCAGGACCTCTAGTAATTTGGGTTTAATAGAGACGAATGTTTTCGAGAATGGCTGGAAATGCTGTTTATCGAATCGGACTTGAGAGTGAAGAAGCTGAATTGGTAGTGGATTATTGTGAGAGATTTGCAGACATTTAACCTTCGGAGGCCGAAGCTCCGTTTCTGGACACGGAGGCCGAAGTGGGGTAGTTATCTACCCCAAAGAAATATGTAATATCTCAGCTCACAGGTAAGCTACACTGACAATTGAGGTGTCGATTATAATATATCCAAGGTCAAGGAATCGAAATATCGCATTGTGAATAGTGTGGGAATAGTACTATCCAAGATGGCGGCCAATATGGCCGCCGAAACTCAAAAATATGTATATTTAAGCTCATACATAAGATATAATAACAAATGAAGTGTCCATTGTAATAGATTCAAGGTCAAAGAATCGAACTATTGCATTGTCAATAGTGTGGGAATAGTACTATCCAAGATGGCGGCCAATATGGCCGCCGAAACTCAAAACGTGTATATCTACGCTAATAGATAAGCTAGAATGAAAAATGAAGTGTCCATTGTAATAGTTTCAAGGTCAAAGAATCGAACTATCGCATTGGCAATGGTGTGGGAATAGAACTATCCAAGATGGCGGACAATATGTCCGCCGAAACTCAAAATGTGTATATCTGACGCTCATAGATAAGCTAGAATGACAAATGAAGTGTCCATTGTAATAGTTTCAAGGTCAACAAATCGAACTATCGCATTGGCAATAGTGTGGGAATAGTAATGATTTCTATCCAAGATGGCGGCCAATATGGCCGCCGAAACAAAATGTGTATATCTACGCTCATAGATAAGCTAGAATGACAAATGAAGTGTCCATTATGATAGTTTTAAGGTCAAGGAATCGAACTATCGCATTGGCAATAGTGTGGGAATAGAACTATCTAAGATGGCGGCCAATATGGCCGCCGAAACTCAAAATGTGTATATCTACGCTCATAGATGGCTAGAATGACAAATGAAGTGTCCATTGTGATAGTTCAAGGTCAATGAATCGAACTATCGCATTCCAATACCTTGAAATATTACTATCCAAGATGGCACCAATATGGCATTGTAGCTTATGATGAGCTTAGATATGCACATTTTATGTTTCGGCTGCCATATTGGCCGCCATCTTGGATAGTACTATTATCACACTATTGCCAATGCCATAGTTCGTTTCCTTGACCTTGGAACTATCACAATGGATACTTCATTTGTCATTCTAGCTTATCTATGAGCGTAGATATACACATTTTGAGTTTCGGCGGCCATATTGGCCGCCATCTTGGATAGTTCTATTCGCACACTATTGCCAATGCCATAGTTCGTTTCCTTGACCTTGGAACTATTACAATGGACACTTTATTTGTCATTCTAGCTTATCTATGAGCGTAGATATACACATTTTTGTGTTTTGGCGGCCATTTTGACCGCCATCTTGGATAGTACTATTCCCACACTATTGCCAATGCGATAGTTCGATTCTTTGACTTTGAATCTATTACAATGGACACTTCATTTGTCATTCTAGCTTATCTATGAGCGTAGATATGTTTGTACATTTTGAGTTTCGGCGGCCATATTGGCCGCCATCTTGATAGTTCTATTCGCACACTATTGCCAATGCGATAGTTCGATTTCTTGACCTTGGAACTATCACAAAAGGACACTTTATTTGTCATTCTAGCTTATCTATGAGCGTAGATATACACATTTTTTGTTTCGGCTGCCATTTTGGCCGCCATCTTGGACAGTACTATTCCACACACTATTGCCAATGCGATAGTTCGATTCTTTGACTTTGAATCTATTACAATGGACACTTCATTTGTCATTCTAGCTTATCTATGAGCGTAGATATACACATTTTGAGTTTCGGCGGCCATATTGGCCGCCATCTTGGATAGTTCTATTCCCACACTATTGCCAATGCGATAGTTCGATTCCTTGACCTTGGATCTATCACAAAGGACACTTAATTTGTCATTATAGCTTATCTATGAGCTTAGATACACACATTTTGAGTAATATCTGCTATAAATACATCTTCATTATGAACGAAAAAATTGTAACGCCGAGGCCGAAGTGGGGTAGATTTCTACCCCATGACACTTTGAACTGAAATAACTTTCTCAGACAACATGACATGATGATCGTTTTGGTGTGGGAATATGTCGGGGGTGTTAACTTGTAAACATGTGGAACGTCAAGTTATGACTACCTACAGTTACTCCGCAATCAACATCCAAACACCGCTGGGGTAGAAATCTACCCCACTTCGGCCTACGAAGGTTAATTAACGAATTTCTTCACACTGAAGAACTAATTTGAAACCATATCCAAGTAAAATCATGGATATTGTTTGAAATTTTGCATTCAAAAATCTCTACGAAAACTACAATTACCTGTTTTGCTATTTCAAGCTTTTGTTAAAAAAATCGTGACCATTTTATTTTGCCCCTTCAAAAAATCCACGACCCTCTACCTATAACTTCACCAACTCTTTTCTTTCTTAGTTGTGACCTACCTCAAGAACTTTCCTTATCTCTACATATAAATTGCTCAACGTCTTCTAACTGTTTAAGAATTAAATTGACACAGTTCTTTGAATGTTTCTTCTTACTTCAAACACAGTTTAATAACAACAACTCAACTCTTGCCTTAAAACAACCGTACTACACTGTATTGTTCAAATTCACTGTCATCAGCAGTTTCTAAGTTTGGCGCGCTAACTGCACGTGTAAGAGAATCTACCGTCAGCCAATGTTTAGGCTACTTTAGGCCAAGCGCCCACGAGCCGACAGCGCAACTAAGGCCTAAGACTAAAACGCTTAACAATCGAATACACATTATATATATATCAACCTAAGGAACACCTGTGCTCATTATATATGCAAAACATTAGTTCACATTACCTCCTTCCCTTTCTTTGGATTGAGCAAATTAAACTTAAAAATTTGCAAAATCATCATGTACTAAATTATGCAATAAACTTAATACTATACAAAACAGTAAAATAAACAATCTTATAATCTAGATAAACAATCTGCTACAACATTTAATCGTCCTTTCTTATAATTAACTTCTACATCAAAAGTTTGCAGTGCCAAAGCCCAACGCACCAATTTAGCAGACTTAGACATAGATTCAGTCAGATAAGTTAAAGGATTGTGATCGGTAAAGATGTGAACTTTAGATCCAATGATTATCTCTTTTAACTTATTTAGAGCCCAAACAATAGCATAGGCTTCTTTCTCCACAGTTGCCCATCTCTTCTGGGTGTCAGTCAACTTCTGACTTATAAATGACACAGGGCGTTCTATTCCCTTATCATCCATCTGCGTTAAAACAGCTCCTACTGCAAAATCACTACTATCGCAGTACAAATTAAAAGGTTTTCCAACATCAAAAACATATAAAACAACTTTAGAGCGTACAGCATCTTTAAGTAAATTAAATGCCTGTTGATGTCTATCAGTCCAATCAATCTTATCTGAAACATGTTTGCTTGTCAAATCAGATAGAGGCTTCGCAATCTGTGCAAAATCTTTGATAAACTGTCGATAGTAACCAAAAAATCCCAGCAATTGCTTAACTTGTTTCTTCGTTTCTGGAGTTTTCAAATTAATTAAACTTTCAATTCTATCTGGATTCATTTGAATCGTTCCAGAACCAACCACATGACCGATGAACTTTACCTCACTCTTACCAAAGATACATTTCTTTAAGTTCAGAGTAATGTTATGCAGTCTCATTTGCATTAAATATGCATCTAAATGCTGTAAATGAATCTTCCAGTCATCTGAATGCACAGCAATGTCATCTACATAGGGCTCAGCAAATTCATTTATAGGCTGTAAAACCA
Organism: Aporrectodea caliginosa; assembly: GCA_020284085.1. Classification (NCBI taxonomy): domain Eukaryota; kingdom Metazoa; phylum Annelida; class Clitellata; order Crassiclitellata; family Lumbricidae; genus Aporrectodea; species Aporrectodea caliginosa. Next base: position 1,546,423 of record JACEVL010000384.1, on the reverse strand, counting down.
TGTTAATTGCTTTAACAAATGTTCTTCCTGAGTTGATCATTCCAAAAGGAACACGAGTAAACTCGTACAGTCCATTGTGAGTAACAAAAGCAGTTTTCCATTGATCAGTTTGCTTAACAGGACAAGTCCAGTAAGCACTTCGACAATCAAAAATCGAGATCACATTTGATTTTCCAACTTTGTGCAACACGTCTTTTACAATCGGCATCGGATATTTACAATCCACAGTGAACGAGTTAATGTATCTGTAGTCGCAGGCAAGTCTTAGAGAACCGTCTTTCTTTTTAACAATTACCAACGGACTTGCCATTCTGCTCGAAGATGGTTTTATAATGTTGGCTTGAAGCATTTCTTTAATTTGTCGTTCAACTTCTGCTCGATAGATGAGTGGAATTCGGTAAGCCATAAATTCTTTTTCACGAAATTCCGGTTTCAGTTCAATTTCATGTTCAACCAATGTACATAATCCAGGCTTTTCAGAAAATCGATCAGAATATTTGTTCAGTACTTCCAGCAATTGTTTTTGTTGAGATAATGTTAAATGACTAATCTGTTCAGGATCAAGATTCAGTGAATTCTTTTCATCTTGCAAGTCATTCTTCGTCAGCAGTTCAACCACTGAACCAAAGTCTTCATCTTCTTCAACGATTAGTCCACAACTCATTGCTCTTGTAATGTACTTTCTGATTTTATTTGCGTGAATTATCTTTCGACAATCGTCACCCATATCAATCAAATAAGAGTACTTTGACCTTCGTTGTATGACAGTACATGGACCATGCCATCGTGAAATCAGTTTATTCGTTGAAGTCGGATATAACACAATGACTTTTTCACCCGGTTCAAATTCTTTATGTTTCGCTCTTTTGTTGTATTGATTCGTATACTGTAATTGCTTCTCTCGTGAATATGATTCTGCAAACAGTAATGCTTTTTCCATATTTGCTTTCATGTCTTTCAAGTACTTTTCTGGTTGGATTCCAATATGAGGTGGTAAATTAATTTCTCTTGTCCAACTTTCTTTTAGAATTGCCAGTGGTCCACGCGGAATCTTTCCATACACCAACATATAAGGAGCAATTCCAGTAGTTGCATTCGGTACTTCTCGTAATGCCCACACTGTAAACGGAATTACTTTGTGCCATTGCCTTGGATTGTCAACAATTACATGATGGATCATTTTCTTGAATGTTTGGTTCCATCTTTCTACTAATCCAGCTGCCTCTGGATGACCTGGCGTGTCAAATCTTGGACTACAACCCATTAAATTCAGAAATTCTCTTGTCAGACTCGCAGTAAAATTTGTTCCTTGGTCACTTGTGATCACTGAAGGTACACCAACGTTCATGAACAACTCCATCAAAGCATCACACACAGCTTTTGCAGTTAATGATTTCAACAGAAACACTGTAGGCCATCTGGTGCAAGAATCGACAATACATAAACAGTACTTGTGACCTGCAGCAGATGCTGGCTCGATTGGTCCTACACAATCCACCGTAATTCTTCTAAACGCCACATCTTCTCTTGGAATTGGAGTGATAGGAACCCTGTCCATCACCAAACTTCTTGCCTTTAATTGACATTTCTCACATGATTTGCAAAATTTCACTATATCTCTTCTCATCTTTGGCCACGTAAAAGATAACTTTATTCGTTCTCTAGTTTTCTCTTCTCCAAGATGTCCTCCAAATACTGATTCGTGAGCCAACTCCATCACTTTCATTCGTCGCTCTTTTGGTAACACCAATTGATATATCGTTTGCTCTAATATTCGATATCTCTTGTACAGTAAGCCATTTACCACGCAGAATTCAGATTCTTTATCTGGCGCTAAATTCCACCATGCTTTCAATGATTCATCTTGTCTCTGCTGTTCTTCGAATTTCTTTGCGTCTGCAATCTGCATCTGTTGTTCTTCATCTTTCTCATTTTCTTGAAACAAATCTGCTATCTCCACATCACATTCATTATCCTCTTTCGTTTCATTTAGATTACCATTCTTGCATGCAGCCATCTCTTGTTCACTCATCTCTGCTGTTATACCGTCTTGCATTAAACTTTGTTGATCATCGCTTTCGTTTTCCTCTTCACTTGAACTTTCAGTTTCACTTTCCTCTTCGACTTCTATCACTTTCTTTCGCTGACTCTGCAATCTCGTCGTTACATTCGCTTGCACATCTCCTTGTATCATTTTCACTTGTGGCACGGCTTTAAGTTCTGCAATGATTTCTGGATGCAACAAGAATCTTTCTGTGCTTCCCATTTTTGCAATACTAGCACACATCAATGTTACATAAGGTGTAAGTGAACATTTGATTTTATGCGGAATTACCTCTTCTTCCACATCGTTACAACACAGCCTTACATCAACTTTCACTAACTTTGCAGGAATGGCATCTCCTGCCACGCATTGTAAGTTCACTTTTCCAATCTGCTCCACCTGCATGCCTTCCAGTAATTCTTCACTAATCACCGGAACCTCTGCTCCAGAATCAATCAGTGCTTTTACTTTCACTGGTTCTTTTCCTGCTGTTCCACGAATTTCTACCTCGACGTACTGTAATAACACTTTCTTCAATGTTGTACTTTCATCTTTTCCAGCCATTTCTTTCTGCATTCCATTGTGCAATAGAATTTCTTTCTGAATATCAGGTGAAAGGTGACATTTCATCACTGACTTTACTTCAGTTTCTTCAGAATAATGAGACCGATGTTCTGTGGCTTGACTTTCTGAATTGTCAACCACTTGAATTCGATTCACCCTCGAATTTTCTTGTTTTCCATAATTTGAGGTTGTAACCGGAACTGGACAGAATTTCATCAAATGCCTGTCTGATCCGCAGTTGTGACAACGTTTCACCACTGCACCTCGTTGTTCAATGCTTTCTTTTCTCTTATATGGAGTAAACGATGCATTGCCTTCTCTTGCGACAAACCTTGGTGGTGACTTGTTATATACCGGACGTTGTCTGGCCATCATCGATTCTCTATTCTCGTGAACAACCGGAGAATTTGGTTTCACTTCTGCACCTCTGAACTGATTTCCTGTTTCTTGATTGCTCTTCCAATGAAAACCAAAATTTGGAGTGGACTGTTGATTTCTTTTGCCATTGGGAACAAAACCAAAACTTGTCTTATTCGGAATTGCCAAACCAATTCGATTATTAACATGAATGTCTGCTAGGTCTGCCACAACACTAGCTTCGTAACAATCAGTTCCTTCCTTCGACAACACAAACTGTAGTGGACCTGGTGGTAGTGATTCTTTCAACTTATCCGCCACTAACAAATCAAACAGCTTCTCAAAATTCTTATCCACTTTGCGACTTTTCACATAATAGTTCAACAAGTTCTTCAGCCTTGCTGTAAACATTGTATACGTTTCTTCAGCTGTCTTCTTCGCATCAATAAACTTCGATCTGTACTCTCTCGGTGTCAACTTGAATTCTTTTAACAAGTGCTGTTTCACGATCTCATAATCATCTAAATCAGCGAATGACAATCTGTTTAGCACAGTTCTAGCTTTCGGAGTCATCAATGGCAATAGTAACTTCACCCAGAATTGTTCCTGCACGTTGAAACTACGAAACGCATTCTCAACCGTTTCGAAATATAATGGCACCTCCATCATATCGTTTGGCATTTTAGGTAACACGTGTTTCATGGCATCACCAATTTTCTTTATTTTCGAAACCATCGTTTCACTTTCTTCCTGTTTCCTTTTCTGTTCTTCTCGTTCTTCTTGCCTTCTTTGTTCTTGTGCTTCTCTATTTTGTTTCTCCTCTTTGAGTTGTGCTTCTTTTAATGCTATTTTTTGTTGTTCCAACTTTAAACGTTCTTGTCTTTCCGCTTCCGCCTTCTCCATGCTTTCTTTCTGTAATTTCAGTTCTTCTTGTCTAACCTCTTCTGCTCGCTCCAACTCTGAAATTCGCACTTTTTCCTTTTCTTCTTCACGTAGTCTCTTCTCTTCAATCTGTTGCTGACGTATCTCTTCGTCACTTTTCCGCGCCCTTTCAAATTCAATCATCTGCTCTAATCTTCTCCTTTCAGCATCTTCTCTATCTTTTCTCAATTGCTCTAATTGAATTTCAAATTGCTGCCTTTGCAATTCTTCTTTCTCTCTTTGAAGACGTAATTCTTCCTGTCGTACATTTTCTGCTTTCTCTTCTTTCTCTCTCTGAAGACGTTCTGCCTTCTCTTCCTTTTCTCTTTGAAGTCGTTCTGCCTTCTCTTCCTTTTCTCTTTGAAGACGTAATTCTTCCTGTCGCATTTCTTTCTCTTCTTGTCTTATACGCTCTGCTTCTTCTCTTCGTTTCTCCTCTCTTTCTTTCTCTTCTTGTCTTGTCATCATCATCCATTGCATCATCATCTCCATAGACATAGGTCCAGGCGGTTTCTCAGTAACCTTTTCCACAGCACCGCCGACAGCACCTTCTTCTTCTTCTGCTTCTTCTTTAAGCCAGACTTCAGCTAGCGCTTCTAGCATGTCTTCACGTGACATATCTTTCAGTTTCTCTTCTTCAAAACCAGCCTTTAACAAGCGCTGTTTTAATCTTTCAGAAGACATCTTCTTCAGTTCTGCTTGTTTCTTGACACTTAATTTCTCCATCTTACTTCTTTACTTCAGTGCTGTCCTTTCTGGAAAACACGAGTTTTCTTTTGTGTTTGAAGTATTGGGGATTGTTCTTTGTTTGATAACAACAAACTTTTATACCTTTGTCGTTGAGGCTTTCGTTGATTTACCAATGATTCGAGTGCGTATTCACCAGTCTACGTTGTTTCGAATCTCAGACGTTGTTTCGAATCCCAGACGTTGTTTCGAATCCCAGACGTTGTTTCGAATCCCAGACGTTGTTTCGAATCCTACCGCTGCTGCCACCAAATATGTCACCAACTCTTTTCTTTCTTAGTTGTGACCTACCTCAAGAACTTTCCTTATCTCTACATATAAATTGCTCAACGTCTTCTAACTGTTTAAGAATTAAATTGACACAGTTCTTTGAATGTTTCTTCTTACTTCAAACACAGTTTAATAACAACAACTCAACTCTTGCCTTAAAACAACCGTACTACACTGTATTGTTCAAATTCACTGTCATCAGCAGTTTCTAAGTTTGGCGCGCTAACTGCACGTGTAGAGAAAATCTACCGTCAGCCAATGTTTAGGCTACTTTAGGCCAAGCGCCCACGAGCCGACAGCGCAACTAAGGCCTAAGACTAAAACGCTTAACAATCGAATTATCGAATACACATTATATATATATCAACATAAGGAACACCTGTGCTCATTATATATGCAAAACATTAGTTCACAATCACCGTCATCATCATCATCATCATCATCATCATCATCATCATCATCATCATCATCATCATCATCGTCATCAACATCAGCAGCAGCAGCAACAATATCATCATCGTCATCACCGTCAATACCGTCACCATCACTGCAATAATCATCATTGTTATCAGCATCACAGCACCAGCACCAGCATTATATTCCTGGAGGCTTCAGTCTTTGGTGGCAATGGGTCAGGATGAATGACCGTCATTATTGTTGGCTAAGTCCATTGTTTTTCTCATGTCTAGGTTTTCTATTGTCTTTCCAGAGTAGGCCTAGTCGTAGTCTTCCATTGCCTCAGTTTCCTTGCATACATCATGCAGTGTGTCGTATGCGATACGGTCAACTGGCATTCCTTCAACGAATAGATAACAATAATAAAATAATGTCATTCCTGTATTTCTGCTCTTGACACCTAAATGTGAAGCTTCTCCATTTGACACAATACTTTCATCATAACACGAAAACCCACTGCGCATGATTTAGTAATTTACCAGACAAGTGGCTCAGCCGTGGTTTCTAAATCCGTATCATCAGAGGCATCATCGTCAGCATTTGCATCAAGGTCATCCGCATGAGCGTCAACACGGAGACAACGGAGGCACAATCCAAGTTACCCGTATACGCCCTCTTGGCATTCAATCATCTTTAAAAGGATGATTTGAATAATCAGAAAGCAATAGATATCCATCCATGTGATACAGTCCCAACGACTCCCGCGGCACGCCCGTCTCCATGACAACCGCTGATGGCGCGGCAGCGGCGGACGCAGGAGTTGCTGATGGTGGTGCTGCTGCAAATGCGCTCAATTGACGCTTCAGTTGATGCTCCAAAATATGATGGCGATGATACTACGAGGATCTCCTGAAATGCGCTATATAAAAGTCCAGATACCTACATTTCACACGCAGGGGAGATTCTCCTGAAGAGGCGCAACATAAATTTTGTTTTATACGATCACGGGAACATGGACGACGGCCATTGGTGCACACTCTCGTCTGCCACTCCCAAAAGTACATCAGCGAAGGAGGAGCATAAATGAGGTTCAGTCCGACTGGAAACGCATTGGGAGCCAGTGCATCGATGCAGACAATGAAGACGGAGCCATAGATGACCATCCCGCACCATATACGTCGTCGTGAGTGTCTGGAGAATCGTGTATTAGCATGGCTTCGCAGGGAAAGGCGACCAAGCATGCAGGAAGACGCCTGAATACGTGGAGATATATCCAGGGACAAAGAGTGGAACGAGGGAAGAAGGAAGGAAGGGAAGCGTGCCGAGCAAGTGATACATGACTGGTCGAATGAACCGACGAGGTCAATGAACCAATATATGCATCCTCCTCCTCCTCCTCCCTCCTCCTCCTCCTCCTCCTCCTCCTCCTCCTCTTCCTATTCCTCCTCCTCCTTCTTCTTATTATTCCATTCCCTCTTCCTATGCCTCGTCCATATTTCATTCTATCCTGCTTCTATATCGTTCTCTTCTTCTTCCTCCTCCTCATTCTCTTCCCCAGCTAAGTATGTTCTTCTTTCTCATCCTCATAGATCCCTTCTTCCTCCATTAATTCTCTTCTTCCGTTTCTCCTCTTCCCGCTAATTTTCTTCTTCCTGCTCTTCTTCCATCTCCTCAAATGTTCTCGTTCTCTCTTCCCCTTCTTACTCCTCTCCCGTTTCTCCTTTTCTCCCTTTTCTTTTGATTCCTCCTCCTCCCATTTCCTCCCTCCGCTTCTTCCCCTCCTCCTCTTCTTCTCAGTTCGAAATATGATCCGAGATATAGGATATTCCTGAGAAAGTGTAGGCCTACAACGGCGGAATTAATTGGATTTATCCCCGTCGATTTGCGAACGGTGTTTGCGAAATTGCCAATCTCCATTTGCGCATTCCGACGCAGTTGGAACCCATCGCATAAATGGTTCCAGCGGGACACGCGCCTCGTTCCGGCTGCGGCTCCGGCGGCGGCGGCGCCTGTGACTGCTTCATCCGCAAATGCATCGATGGGGCGGCGGCGGCGGCGGCATCCCCGCTTCGAAGGCCGCACTCCATCCGGACCCGCATATAGCAGCATTCACACTTCAAGAGACGATGATGAATACATGCATTGTATCGGATTGAGTCGGTGCGAACACTGAACCGCCGGGATATGATTTACGGACAGAAGCAGGACGAATAATAACCTAAGAGGGTCCACCATCGAAGAAACGCTGCAGCTCGCTCAGTCCGTGTCTGCATGCGCCTTTTATCGGACTTTAATTCCAGATTCTCGGTTTCTGCTTCAGTTTATGATCACTCTGCGAGTCCTCCAATGCACCCACAACGAAGAACTGAAGCAGAGAATCCTTGTTACATACAGCTGCTCTGTCCGGTTTGGTTTAACATCTGTTCAAATTGGCCAAAACTAAAACTTTTACATAGAAGGAGTGGGAGAGGCAGAGGCAGATGGAAAAGGACAGCTACAGGGAAAGGGAGAGAGAGAGAGAGAGAGAGAGAGAGAGAGAGAGAGAGAGAGAGAGAGAGAGAGACAGGGAGATAGGGACAGGGAGATAGGGACAGAGAAAAGAAGAGAGAGACGGAGAGGACAGGGACAGGCAGAGGCATAGGCAGAGGCAGAGGCAGAGGCAGAGGCAGAGGCAGAGACAGAGGCAGAGACAGAGGCAGTTAGATAAGAGATAGAGGGATATCTCATGGTTGTGTTATTTCTAACAATAAAATGCTACCTCAAACAAGACAGGTTTCTATATATAGTAGGCCTACTGCTTTCATTAATAATGCCTAAGCACGACCCTGGAGTTGTTGAACCCGACACGTGACGCAAGTGACAATACATGTATATCATGTGGCCCGGACTTGACAACTTACTTGCAACCAAAATGCACTTGACCCAACAGAGTCTATATCCGCTCAAGATTCCGCGGGGGAAGGGTCTTGATATCCGCTCGTCTGCCCATCCGCATAATACATAAATGGGACGACTGCATTCGAAACTTCTAGCTTAGCCTCGGGACCGAGTCGTAAAGTTCAGAGGTGATAGCTCATCAAGAACTACGTGCATGTGCCTGTGTTCAGCTTTGGCATAGATCCATACATTCGTAATCGTAATCTTCAAACTTCTAAAGCGCCACTCGAAAGCCAAGCGCAGGAGACCAGCTTATTGACGAGCGCTGAGCCAGAGTGGAGATTATATTATAGGGTTAACGGGACATGCCAATTAGCACATACACTGTACTTAGCATGTGCTGGTGCCATGTGGGGAACCTTTAATAATATTGTTTGCATCTTCAATTTCGTAGGTGGTGCTATCAAACGTTCTATTTTCACGAAGATGATGTTGAAACTAAAGCCCGACTCAACGGATGTCCTTGTCTGCACAATTTAAGAATTGATAGAAACAAAAGCATAAGACGCTGTAGAACTTAAGATTGCAGTGCCTCTATAGCGGCACATAATTAATTAACTCTTTAGAGTGCGGATAAGACGAAATCTAACGTAGTGCACCTCGCTGTAGTAGGGGTCGTCTGGGTTAAAATTGACCCCCCCCCATCTTTGTAAGTAGGCATTGAGTGAGGTTTAGCCCTATATAAACTTATAGGAATCAAAGCTACTCCTCGGAAAATCTAAAACTGTGAGCATGTCCTCCTGCAGGACAGAACTTACGGAAACAGGTTGCAAAAACAGTACAATGCATGCCATGGTAACGCCAAGTTATCAGAGGCTTGGGGGCTGGTTAAAGAACCTTGAAATGGTCTATTCGAAGAAACTGTGTAGTAGGTGTACAGCTAACTGAAAAGAAGTTGTTAACTGGTATACATTGTCATTGACGCTATGAGTCTTGACTATTGCAACTCACTTCTCACTGGTATCAGTAAGTGAACATGGTGGACTTCATGGACATATATGTGACCCAATCTAGGCCCCTAGCCTATTAGTTGATCGATCGACCGACCAAGCAATCAATCTTTTATTGAAAAGTAGAACCAATATAGATCATTACTGGATTATTATGGCAGGTTAACAAAAGTAGCAATCCAGATTATGAAATCTATTAGCCTATCTTTCCAAATTAAGCAGTCTACAGACTCTACACTATACAACGAACCGAAGAGAAAAGATCTAAATGATCTTATTAAACCAGTGTGATTCTCGATAACGATAACGAAAATGTTCGTTAACGAAAATAAAATGATTTCGTTAACGATAACTATAACTATAACTAAAAATATCATTAACTATAACTATAACTATAACGAAAATAACAATAACTAAAATTCATCTTTATTTTCGTTAATACAAAAAATAAAAATAGGAAGTGCAATATGGATGATTCGACATAAATGAGAACGAAAAATGCGATATTCTGATTATTCAATTTGTCAGTTACTTTGGAAAGTCGTGTATTCATGAAGCTGAATGCACTCATGCTTCAAAGGCTTTCAAAGCTCTGAGCAAATTGTGAAACAGCGTGTAATACGCGCAATTATACTATAGGCTTAATTATTGTAACTAAGTAGTAGGCCTAACTAAAATTAACTAAAATAAAAATCCATTAACTATAACTATAACTATGACTAAAAAATAAATACTAACTATAACTATAACTATAACTAAAATAAAAAAAACATTAACTATAACTGTAACTATAACTAAAATAAAATCTGTAAGGAGAATCACACTGTGTTAAACCCTTCCCTCAAATATCAACGCCCCAAGAAACTTAAAGGTCACACAAATTAATTACTTATAGTGTCAAAAGGGTGCAAGAATTAATAAAAGAATAACTTATATATATTTTGTAGTAAAACTATTATTTGATTCTTAAGCGATGTCAAGGTGACCAGTTTGAATTCTCTTCGTACGGTATTGTTCCAGTGGTTAGGACGGTGTATAATAGCCTAATCGTAGAATAGGCAGGGATGTACGACGGTAGGCCTACTCGATCGTCGTAATAATTATTGTCCTTATCATTTATTTTATAACAATGCAAATCCAAGTTTAGCTTATGAAGAATAAACTTAGGCTATGGGTCTTACATCGAAACTGAAGGCAATTAATTGAGTTTCTGTAGTGAAATTAAAACTTGCATTCTATAGGCCTAAATATCCAGATCTAGTCTCTTGCTTATCCTCTTAATTCTTATAGACGTCTAGATATAGAAGTATCTAACTGTAAGTAGTAACTTCTATCGCGCAGTCTGCGCAGATGTCTAATAATATTAGTAATGAATAAGGCATCAACATTTGGTGCACCAAAAAAAGCCAACATCCAAATCAATCAACTCAGACAGGCAGCCGCTGTTGGATAACCAATGCAAAAAAGGTTTTAAGTCTTAAGTTGAGAACGAAATGACAAGCGTCTGAGCAGAACGAACAGATGCAGGGATATCTATAGTGTTCCAGAGTCTAGGTCCAGCTGCAACCGCAGAATTACGTCGTTCACCAAGAAATGCTCTGGAAATTAGGCCTAACTCTTTTAGCCTGAAATCAGGCTCGGACTTATCGGAACTAATTATAGCGTGGACCTGCATGCCTGCCATGGCACCTCCCAAAGTAACAAAACTACCGCAGTCTTCTATTTGTGATCATCTCCGAGACCGGGATCTATCCCGTGCACCTGTATATATTTCTATACATGTAGGTGTTGGTGAAGAGCAATGCAAGCATGACAGCACTTTGATTCTTCTCAGACACCATTGCTTGAGGGCATCTTCGCTAGGGCCACCCCGCACGTCCAGGACTCAACTTCATAAACGGGGGAACCTCAGAGATAAAACATCCCAGCCTAAGATTTCACTGAAGATCAAATTTTATGAAAGCACGCATTTTTAACTGGCAGCCCGCCTCATGTATGCCACGCCTGATTTAAGATGTCAGAACAACTTAGTATCTTAATAAACGAAATCTACTAGGTTTAATATCAGACGTAAAAGCTGATAGCAGGCGACATCTGTGGGTAAGGATGCGACCAGATTATACAATAATTTACCATTCATCTCATGAATCCTCTATAAATATATAGATTCGTCGTTGTACTAGGTTTCGGGCGATAATGGGAGGCCCCGAAATTTTCACATCTTGTTTTAATAATAAACGCATTCAATTAATTATTTTAAGAAAGCAGATTGACGAATAATTATGTTTGCAAAATAAAAAATTACCGGTGAAGAGCGACAGCGTCATATTTAATTTTAGAAACAAAATTTGAAGTGGGGCGACATCTATGTTTAAGATTGAAACGGATGTACACATTATTTTCACGAGTGACCTATTATAAGGTCCTTGGGCCATAGAGTACATATGTCAGCTGAGAAGGATAAAACCGTTAGCATTATTAGACGTCAATGTTTGTCCCAAACTTACTTACACAGCATCAAATTAGCGTAATAATATAACAGCGTAATATAACAGTGATGGTTTTAACAGTCTTATTCCTATTGTAACGAAAGTGATGATAACTTCTGCATATTTTGGATGGAAACGAGACATATTGGAGACGCCGAGTCTGTGTTTTTAAGCACAATACAAAGATAAACGCCTACTAAAGTTTCCTTGACGATTTGAAGGGACATTCTACGTCCGGTCAGTAACAAAAGATTTTGGCGATAACAATGTAAGTACCATTTGTCCACTATTCATACGCTTCAGGATTAAAGTCTTGTTACATTGAAACAAACTATACTATTTATATTCTACGGAAAGTGTATGTCTGTCAAGTTGGAGTGCACGTTCATTGTCTTTTCACTTTAATTGTAAAGTTCACATTCAAATTGCGGGTGTACACCCCCAGTTAAGCACACGCTTCACGTACAAGATCAACTTGCGAGGAAAATCGAAAACGCAATAGCGTCACGTACCACATACACCACTAACGCCACTCCCTCAAACACCCAACACATTATATTACATTACCTCACCCATCAAACATGCACTTCAAGGCATTATATTGCAATGTACTCCTAATTAGCCAAAATAAGTCAATGTCTCCAACGCATTACAGACCATAGCCCATCACACCACATACACACCACTAACACCCCTCCCCAAAACACCATACATCTTTCTTTTACATTGACTAACCGTCTCGCGGCAAAACATCAAACATCACACGCCAATGCATTTGTATTGGGACTTTATTGCAATATGATGCAACATTGACAACAGAATTGACAGTGTCCGACGCGTTACAGACAAAAGCCCTTCACACCACATACACACCACTAACACCCCTCCCCAAAACAACAAACACATTTCCACTACAATGACTAACCGTCTCGCGGCAACCATCAAACATCACATGTCACATTTGTATTGGGACTTTATTGCAATATGATGCAACTTTGACAACAGAATTGACAGTGTCCGACGCGTTACAGACAAAAGCCCTTCACACCACATACACACCACTAACACCCCTCCCCAAAACAACAAACACATTTCCACTACAATGACTAACCGTCTCGCTGCAACACATCAAACATCACATGTCAATGCATTTGTATTGGGACTTTATTGCAATATGATGCAACTTTGACAACAGAATTGACAGTGTCCGACGCGTTACAGACAAAAGCCCTTCACACCACATACACACCACTAACACCCCTCCCCAAAACAACAAACACATTTCCACTACAATGACTAACCGTCTCGCTGCAACACATCAAACATCACATGTCAGTGCATTTGTATTGGCACTTTATTGCAATATATGGCAACTTTGACAACAGAATTGGCAGTGTCCGACGCGTTACAGACAAAAGCCCTTCACACCACATACACACCACTAACACCCCTCCCCAAAACAACAAACACATTTCCACTACAATGACTAACCGTCTCACTGCAACACATCAAACATCACATGTCACTGCATTTGTATTGGGACTTTATTGCAATATGATGCAACTTTGACAACAGAATTGACAGTGTCCGACGCGTTACAGACAAAAGCCCTTCACACCACGTACACATCACTAACACCCCTCCCCAAAACAACAAACACATTTCCACTACAATGACTAACCGTCTCGCTGCAACACATCAAACATCACATGTCAGTGCATTTGTATTCGGACTTTATTGCAATATGATGCAACTTTGACAACAGAATTGACAGTGTCCGACGCGTTACAGACAAAAGCCCTTCACACCACATACACACCACTAACACCCCTCCCCAAAACAACAAACACATTTCCACTACAATGACTAACCGTCTCGCTGCAACACATCAAACATCACATGTCAATGCATTTGTATTGGGACTTTATTGCAATATATGGCAACTTTGACAACAGAATTGACAGTGTCCGACGCGTTACAGACAAAAGCCCTTCACACCACGTACACATACCTAACACCCCTCCCCAAAACAACAAACACATTTCCACTACAATGACTAACCGTCTCACTGCAACACATCAAACATCACATGTCACTGCATTTGTATTGGGACTTTATTGCAATATGATGCAACTTTGACAACAGAATTGACAGTGTCCGACGCGTTACAGACAAAAGCCCTTCACACCACATACACACCACTAACACCCCTCCCCAAAACAACAAACACATTTCCACTACAATGACTAACCGTCTCGCTGCAACACATCAAACATCACATGTCACTGCATTTGTATTGGGACTTTATTGCAATATGATGCAACTTTGACAACAGAATTGACAGTGTCCGACGCGTTACAGACAAAAGCCCTTCACACCACATACACACCACTAACACCCCTCCCCAAAACAACAAACACATTTCCACTACAATGACTAACCGTCTCGCGGCAACACATCAAACATCACATGTCACTGCATTTGTATTGGGACTTTATTGCAATATATGGCAACTTTGACAACAGAATTGACAGTGTCCGACGCGTTACAGACAAAAGCCCTTCACACCACATACACACCACTAACACCCCTCCCCAAAACAACAAACACATTTCCACTACAATGACTAACCGTCTCGCTGCAACACATCAAACATCACATGTCACTGCATTTGTATTGGGACTTTATTGCAATATGATGGCAACTTTGACAACAGAATTGACAGTGTCCGACGCGTTACAGACAAAAGCCCTTCACACCACATACACACCACTAACACCCCTCCCCAAAACAACAAACACATTTCCACTACAATGACTAACCGTCACATGTCAGTTAGTGGTATCCAGAAAAATGATACATTGCAGAAACCAACCATTCCCTATTTTCCCCCATTGTTTATTTCATATATTGTCTCGAAATATTCTGAGATACCTCAAAGCCCCCGAACATACCCTACTTAAACTCCCAGGACTGAAGGCGCCAAATGCTTTTGTCTTGGAACTTGGGTCCATTATCCATTTACTCTTTTTATCACAAAACATTAACGAGAAGTAGAATTTGGACGAACTTTTTGGTGTTTGTTTGTCTTGGTGAGAGCTATATTCCGATGAAATATAAATACTAAATTAAGGAACATTCAAGGTCATTTCAAGGTCATAAGGAACCAAATCTAACAGAAATCGAAGAAAAATGATCAGATCTCAGCCAGTAATTGTTGAAATTGGTCTTGCATTAATTTTGGTATCCTTGTTTCTTATCACAGACGAGAAATGCAAGAAAGAATTAACCAATTTCAACAATTATTGGCTGAGATCTGATCATTCTTCTTGGATTTTTGTTATATTTCGTTTCTTATGACCTGGAATGACCCTGAATTTAGTATCGATATTTCATCTGGATGTAGCTCTCATCGAGACAAACAAATAGTACAAAGTTCATCCGAATTGGACTCCTGTTAATTTTTGTGTGATTAAAAGAGTAAATCGACAAAGGACCCAAGTTCCAAGACCCAAGCATGGGCGCCTTCAGCCCTGGGAGTTTAAGTAGGGTTTTTTATTGGGACTTTGAGGGACCTCAGGATAACATTTTAAAATTCTGTAAAAATATTTCTAGACAATATACGAATAGCATAATGGGATGAAATAGGGAATGGGTTGTTTCTGCAATGTATCATTTTTCTGGACACTCATAATGTCAGTGCATTTGAACTGGCATTCTATTGCAATATATGACAACTTTGACAACAAAATGGGCAGTGTCCGACGCGTTACAGACAAAAGCCCTTCACATCACCAAACATAGTTGAACATTCTGAGTAGGTATGACGTTGAAGACGATGTTGTAAACTCGTGCTCTCAGTGTCATATAAAGATTTTCATGTTATTACTATGGTGTCCAGTACAGGTCCTTTCTGACAACACGGTCCTATCCATGGAACTTTCTTCAGTTTCTGCATTTCTTTCTCTTCAATTTTGCAGCACCTTGCGTGAAACCAGTTAAAACAGCGACTTGTACTGCACTGCAGCATTTGTCCTGAAGATGACCCCTGGCAAATGCAATGTTTCTTCGGTGTGTTGAAGAGTTTTTCACATTTCTTCTTGTGACCTACTGTTGGAAAGCTTGTCAGTTTTCTACTTTGCACCGAGTCGTAAAAATGACTTACAAGCAGCTCCTCGTCATACACATGCCCTGTGGGGTCAATCTTCAGGCAACATGATAGCGCCGCTGCTGCGGCATAGAATCCGCAAATCCTTGTTCCACTTCTTTGCTGCTTAAACGCCCTGACATGAAATAGCAAATTGTCAGCGGCGGAATCTTCACGGAGTAAGGATGACACTTGGATTATGGTCTTATCATTCACAGATGTGAAAATACTGTCATACAAATATACGTCGTTAGCACAGTCTCCAAACACGTTTGTGACGCAAATCCAGTGGTCGCCAACGTTGATAATCTGGACAAATCGCTGTCGGCCAACGCTTTGAAACCGTGGCACGGACGTCATCGGAATGAACGAGCCACAGTTGCTTGCCTCTAGCCCTCCCACTCGCCTGCCATAATTGATCTCCAACAGATCAAGCCATTTTTCAATTTCGTCAGATGTCAATTCCTGCCTGGGAAGGATTTGACCATCTGGTCCTTTGACTGTTTCTTCAATGGTTCCTGAAATTTCAAAATACAAATCGTCACTACTAATGACTTTGAAATGTAATCGAGTTACACCTGATGAAATGTATTTGAGACTATATCCTTTTTTCTCATAATGAAGTTTCTATCATACTTAACAACCCTGTAACGATGTCCATGGCCATAACACAAACATTCCCATCTATATATATGTATGCAGTTGTGATTGAATAATTAATAGCATTTGATGTAACTTGTCTACTCAATAGACAAGTGCAGAATGGTCAGCGAAGCTTATTTATAATTAGATTAAGTTGGAGAAAACTTGATGAATTGCATATTCAACCGATGACTAGCCGAGGATTGATTATTAAATAACTGTGTTCATGACATCGATAAGGGACTCATTATCTTCTGCTGCCCCTACTAAACTTTACTTCACTAACTTCAAGTAACTTGAATATTACAAACCTTCTGCCGATTCCTTTGCAATGTTTTCAGAGACAACTGCTTCAGTGCTTTCGTGCACTTTGTCACTTTTTGAGTTTTGACTATTTAATACTTCTTTGCAGAATTCCTTGTCGGAGTACTTCTTCCGTCTTTTCTTGTCTCTCCATTTCTCTTCTACATCGCGCAGAAAGAGAGTCTTCCTTTGTCTCTTGAATCCCATATGGAATGGCTGCGGCAGCATCTTTGCCTTCAGAGCGCCTCTAATTCGTTTCAGCTGCTCACACAATAATTCTCTTGGTCTTAATTTCGTCTTTCCTCCAAGCGTGCCTTTTTTTAGCGTCCGAAAGTATGATTCCACTTTCGCATTTGTCATTGAGGGCGGAGATTCTTCGAGTGTTGTGTTCCGAATGGCAAGATAATACACTGCTCGCGACCAAAGTGGAAATAAGTGTATTGATTCCTTCAAGCATCTGAAGCACGGTGGAGAGTAGAACTCGTTCGGTATACCCTTAGAATCATCATTGCCCAAATCGGTGTCGGGAACTTCCGTCAGCGCCTTTGCAAAGAAGGGAGTAAACATTGATTCTTTTACCAAAGACTTCTTTGTGAGAAAAGCAGATGTTTTCCTGCTATCGTCGTAGCGTCCGTAACCATCGTTGTCTTTCTACAAATTTTTTAAAAGGCTATGTAATTATACTTATGAGAAGTGTTTCAGTACATCCGCAGGTAGCTACTGTGAAATGTACAGTTCACTTAATTACAGCTTCATTTGGCTGTGTATAACGAAGAAGTCTTTGGTGAATAACCTGGTGCGCTGCGCTTGGCTTTCAAGTGGCGGTTTAGAAGTTAGAAGATTACGATTAGATTATGATTACGATAACGAATAGGTGTTTACGGATAATTCATCATTACGTACCACTTCAACATAATCGCTTGGTTCCGTTGAAAGAATTGCTGCTTTTGCAGTTTCTGTTGCATCACTGGCTGTAACGGAATTCAGTAAAATGTATGCTTTCCGATACACATCCGCCGCTTCCTGTAACACGTAAGTATGCAGCGTTACTTTAACAATTTTCGAGGCAACAATTACCATAATGAACATGACTTGTGAATTAAGTAGCCTACCGATGGTCAGTTTCTATAATGAGGGCGCAGAACAGCATTGACCGTTGTGCATTTAATGGAATGCGCACATTGAAGCGGGCGCCATGCACCAATGGATTGAAAATTAAGCAGGGTCGAGGTCGTATGTACATTTACAGTTACTGTGAACATTTAGGTAAATGGTAACATCAATATTTATAACCTGTAAAGATGAACATCTTTGCAGTCGGGCGAAAATTACCATGGCTGCTTTCCGTTTCGCAGCGGTCCGTTCACAGCGATTGAAGCGTACGGACATCGTTTTCAGCATATGGGCTTCACAAATTACTACAGCCGTTAACGCTTTTCCAGCAACCTTGCTCTCTGTGTTCGACAACATCCTGAATGTGTCCGCAATGTACGGAAGTATTGTAGTTTCATTGAAGACTGACATGACCGAATACATTAGGGCATATGAGAAATCCGTCACTACAACCTTTGGGCGAAACTGCTTATTCGGAGCACAAATCTTCGAATGCGTCAGAAAGCTACCAATTAAGGTGCCGAGCCACATACTAGTATGAGCAGTAGATATAAATTCCAGAAACGGTATATCACTGTCGTTGCCTATCATACAGTAGTAGTATGGTTGTTTGTTCTTCGGCATCTTCTTCATGACACTTCCAGTGGCATCGAAATGTACAATCAGAGGAGGATTTCTTATTGAGGCACTCTGAATGTACATTTCCACTTGTTGTTTCAAATAGAATGTCACGAAGAATGGTTTGTATCCGATACTTTGAATATACCCTTCCACATCCTTGTCCGGAAATGCAGCTTGCCAAGCCTCATTCTGAATAAGAACTTCTTCAACCATATCTTGGGCAAGGCGTTCCTTCAACCGGAATTCGTACTGTAAGGCGTCGGACACTGTCAATTCTGTTGTCAAAGTTGCCATATATTGCAATAAAGTCCCAATACAAATGCACTGACATGTGATGTTTGATGTGTTGCGGCGAGACGGTTAGTCATTGTAGTGGAAATGTGTTTGTTGTTTTGGAAAGGGGTGTTAGTGATGTGTACGTGATGTGAAGGGCTTTTGTCTGTAAGACGTCAGACACTGTCAATTCTGTTGTCAAAGTTGCCATATATTGCAATAAAGTCCCAATACAAATGCATTAACATGTGATGTTTGATGTGTTGCGGCGAGACGGTTAGTCATTGTAGTGGAAATGTGTTTGTTGTTTTGGGGAGGGGTGTTATTGGTGTGTATGTGGTGTGAAGGGCTTTTGTCTGTAACGCGTCGGACACTGTCAATTCTGTTGTCAAAGTTGCCATATATTGCAATAAAGTCCCAATACAAATGCACTGACATGTGATGATGTGATGTTTGATGTGTTGCGGCGAGACGGTTAGTCATTGTAGTGGAAATGTGTTTGTTGTTTTGGGGAGGGGTGTTATTGGTGTGTATGTGGTGTGAAGGGCTTTTGTCTGTAACGCGTCGGACACTGTCAATTCTGTTGTCAAAGTTGCATCATATTGAAATAAAGTCTCAATACAAATGCACTGACATGTGATGTTTGATGTGTTGCAGCGAGACGGTTAGTCATTGTAGTGGAAATGTGTTTGTTGTTTTGGGGAGGGGTGTTAGTGATGTGTATGTGGTGTGAAGGGCTTTTGTCTGTAAGGCGTCGGACACTGTCAATTCTGTTGTCAAAGTTGCATCATATTGAAATAAAGTCTCAATACAAATGCACTGACATGTGATGTTTGATGTGTTGCAGCGAGACGGTTAGTCATTGTAGTGGAAATGTGTTTGTTGTTTTGGGGAGGGGTGTTAGTGATGTGTATGTGATGTGAAGGGCTTTTGTCTGTAACGCGTCGGACACTGTCAATTCTGTTGTCAAAGTTGCATCATATTGAAATAAAGTCCCAATACAAATGCATTGACATGTGATGTTTGATGTGCGGCAGCGAGACGGTTAGTCATTGTAGTGGAAATGTGTTTGTTGTTTTGGGGAGGGGTGTTAGTGATGTGTATGTGATGTGAAGGGCTTTTGTCTGTAACTCGTCGGACACTGTCAATTCTGTTGTCAAAGTTGCCATATATTGCAATAAAGTCCCAATACAAATGCATTGGCGTGTGATGTTTGATGTGTTGAAGCGAGACGGTTAGTCATTGTAGTGGAAATGTGTTTGTTGTTTTGGGGAGGGGTGTTAGTGATGTGTATGTGATGTGAAGGGCTTTTGTGTGCATTGGCGTGTGATGTTTGATGTGTTGAAGCGAGACGGTTAGTCATTGTAGTGGAAATGTGTTTGTTGTTTTGGGGAGGGGTGTTAGTGATGTGTATGTGATGTGAAGGGCTTTTGTGTGCATTGGCGTGTGATGTTTGATGTGTTGAAGCGAGACGGTTAGTCAATGTAAAAGAAAGATGTATGTTAGTGGTGTGTATGTGGTGTGAAGGGCTATGGTCTGTATTGCGTTGGAGACAGTAACTTGTTTTGGTTAATTAGGAGTACATTGCAATACAATGCATTGAAGTTCTATGTTTGATGGGTGAGGTTATGTAATAAAATGTGTTGGGTGTTTGAGGGATTGGCGTTAGTGGTGTATTGCGTTTTCGATTTTCCTCGCAAGTTGTTCTTGTACGTGAAACGTGTCCTTAACTGGGGGTGTACACCCGCAATTTGAATGTGAACGTGAAAGTGAAAAGGAACGTGCACTCCAACTTGACAGACATGTTTGGGTACGCTATTCCTGGGGTCCGCTATTCCTGACTAGTGACTAATTAACAGACAAAGATAATCAGATGAACTTGTTGAATAAATCTTGGATAGTTCTATTCCCACACTATTGCCAATGCGATAGTTCGTTTCCTTGACCTTGGAACTATTACAATGGACACTTTATTTGTCATTCTAGCTTATCTATGAGCGTAGATATACACATTTTGAGTTTCGGCGGCCATATTGGCCGCCATCTTGGATAGTACTATTCCCACACTATTGCCAATGCGATAGTTCGATTCTTTGACCTTGAAACTATTACAATGGACACTTCATTTGTCATTCTAGCTTATCTATGAGCGTAGATATACACATTTTGAGTTTCGGCGGCCATATTGGCCGCCATCTTGGATAGTTCTATTCCCACACTATTGCCAATGCGATAGTTCGATTTCTTGACCTTGGAACTATCACAATGGACACTTCATTTGTCATTCTAGCTTATCTATGAGCGTAGATATACACATTTTTTGTTTCGGCGGCCATTTTGGCCGCCATCTTGGATAGTACTATTCCCACACTATTGCCAATGCGATAGTTCGATTCTTTGACCTTGAAACTATTACAATGGACACTTCATTTGTCATTCTAGCTTATCTATGAGCGTAGATATACACATTTTGAGTTTCGGCGGCCATATTGGCCGCCATCTTGGATAGTTCTATTCCCACACTATTGCCAATGCGATAGTTCGATTCCTTGACCTTGGATCTATCACAAAGGACACTTCATTTGTCATTATAGCTTATCTATGAGCTTAGATACACACATTTTGAGTAATATCTGCTATAAATACATCTTCATTATGAACGAAAAAATTGTAACGCCGAGGCCGAAGTGGGGTAGATTTCTACCCCATGACACTTTGAACTGAAATAACTTTCTCAGACAACATGACATGATGATCGTTTTGGTGTGGGAATATGTCGGGGGTGTTAACTTGTAAACATGTGGAACGTCAAGTTATGACTACCTACAGTTACTCCGCAATCAACATCCAAACACCGCTGGGGTAGAAATCTACCCCACTTCGGCCTCCGAAGGTTAATCGGATTCTAAGCTACTGGAAATCTTTCAAATCTCATTTTAGTGTTCTATCAAAACAAGGTTTTGTTTCTTGAGCGTTTAGAGCTTTACTTCGTCCTTCCTGTGCAGTCATGTACATCGCGGCTTCTCTTTAACATTTATCTTCATTGATATTCTCCTTGCATTCTCACACGACAACATCTCCAGGCATCTAAGATAATCTCTGGCCACTGCTTTATCGGTTCTTACCCTACTATGGATAGATGGATAGCATCTTCGGTCTTTGTGCATACAAACGTCATCCGTCACTTGCGAAGTTGATTGCGGCAGGGTAGCCGATTGGTTAGAGAGCTCGGCTTGTAACGCGGACTGCACGGATTCGAGCCTCACCTGCGCAGGGATCTTGTGGAAGTCTTTTCAACATTTTGGGTATGAAATTGCATTCCGTTAAGCAAAATTCTTCACAAATCAACTGGTCTGATTTCAGCCACATCCTCTGGGATATTAAAATTTAATAGTCTAATAGTAACTACTTTCGGCATCAATGTCAAACCGTAAATGATTTCACTAAGGACAATCGTTCAGTCAAGTTACTTTTTTTGTTTTAGCAACAACAACGACTACTTCGACTACTACTACTACCCCGACCACAACCATACCTACGACCACGACTACAACAAGTACATCTACTACAACACCAACTACCACTACAACCACACCTACCACGACTCTTCCTACCACTACATCTACCACTACCACTTCAACAACGAGTACCCCATCCACTACCACTCTCCCCACTTCGACACCTACCACCACGTCTACAACGACTTCAACTACAACAACACCAACTACCACCACAACCACACCTACCACCACGTCTACAAGTACATCTACTACAACGCCAACTACCACCACAACCACACCTACCACGACTCTTCCTACCACTGAATCTACCACTACCACTTCAACAACGAGTACCCCATCCACTACCACTCTCCCCACTTCAACAACCACTTCTACCACGACCCTTCCTACCACTACATCTACCACTACCACGTCTACAACAACTTCAACTACCACATTACCAACCACTTCCACTTCAACGAGTACCACGACCACTACTACTTTCCCCACTTCAACCACCACTTCTACCACGACCCTTCCTACCACAACAAAGGACGAAGGTAGGAATTTTCTTTTCTTTCTTAGTTGTGACCTACCTCAAGAACTTTCCTTATCTCTACATATAAATTGCTCAACGTCTTCTAACTGTTTAAGAATTAAATTGACACAGTTCTTTGAATGTTTCTTTCTTTCTTCAAACACAGTTTAATAACAACAACTCAACTCTTGCCTTAAAACAACTGTACTACACTGTATTGTTCAAATTTACTGTCATCAGCAGTTTCTAAGTTTGGCGCGCTAACTGCACGTGTAAAACAATCTACCGTCAGCCAATGTTTAGGCTACTTTAGGCCAAGCGCCCACGAGCCGACAGCGCAACTAAGGCCTAAGACTAAAACGCTTAACAATCGATACACATTATATATATATCAACCTAAAGAACACCTGTGCTCATTATATATGCAAAACACTTGTTCACATTACCTCCTTCCCTTTCTTTGGATTGAGCAAATTAAATTTAAAAATTTGCAAAATCATCTAAATTATGAAAATCGTACTAAATTATGCAATAAACTTAATACTATATAATACAGTAAAATAAACAATCTTATAATCTAGATAAACAATCTGCTACAACATTTAATCGTCCTTTCTTATAATTAACTTCTACATCAAAAGTTTGCAGTGCTAAAGCCCAACGCACCAGTTTAGCAGACTTAGACATAGATTCAGTCAGATAAGTTAAAGGATTGTGATCGGTAAAGATGTGAACTTTAGATCCAATGATTATCTCTTTCAACTTATTTAGAGCCCAAACAATAGCATAGGCTTCTTTCTCCACAGTTGCCCATCTCTTCTGGGTGTCAGTCAATTTCTGACTTATAAATGATACAGGGCGTTCTATTCCCTTATCATCCATCTGTGTTAAAACAGCTCCTACTGCAAAATCACTGCTATCACAGTACAAATTAAAAGGTTTTCCAACATCAAAAACATATAAAACAACTTTAGAGCGTACAGCATCTTTAAGTAAATTAAATGCCTGTTGATGTCTATCAGTCCAATCAATCTTATCTGGAACATGTTTGCTTGTCAAATCAGATAGAGGCTTCGCAATCTGTGCAAAATCTTTGATAAACTGTCTATAGTAACCAAAAAATCCCAGCAATTGCTTAACTTGTTTCTTCGTTTCTGGGGTTTTCAAATTAATTAAACTTTCAATTCTATCTGGATTCATTTGAATCGTTCCAGAACCAACCACATGACCGATGAACTTTACCTCACTCTTACCAAAGATACATTTCTTTAAGTTCAGAGTAATGTTATGCAGTCTCATTTGCATTAAATATGCATCTAAATGCTGTAAATGAATCTTCCAATCATCTGAATGCACAGCAATGTCATCTACATAGGGCTCAGCAAATTCATTTATAGGCTGTAAAACCATGTTAATTGCTTTAACAAATGTTCTTCCTGAGTTGATCATCCCGAAAGGAACACGAGTAAACTCGTACAGTCCATTGTGAGTAACAAAAGCAGTTTTCCATTGATCAGTTTGCTTAACAGGACAAGTCCAGTAAGCACTTCGACAATCAAAAATCGAGATCACATTTGATTTTCCAACTTTGTGCAAAACATCTTTTACAATCGGCATCGGATATTTACAATCCACAGTGAACGAGTTAATGTATCTGTAGTCGCAGGCAAGTCTCAGAGAACCGTCTTTCTTTTTAACAATAACCAGCGGACTTGCCATTCTGCTCGAAGATGGTTTTATAATGTTGGCTTGAAGCATTTCTTTAATTTGTCGTTCAACTTCTGCTCGATAGATGAGTGGAATACGGTAAGCCATAAATTCTTTTTCACGAAATTCCGGTTTCAGTTCAATTTCATGTTCAACCAATGTACATAGTCCAGGCTTTTCAGAAAATCGATCAGAATATTTGTTCAGTACTTCCAGCAATTGTTTTTGTTGAGTCAATGTTAAATGGTTAATCTGATCAGGATCAAGATTCAGTGAATTCTTTTCATCTTGCAAGTCATTCTTCGTCAACAACTCAACCACTGAACCAAAGTCTTCATCTTCTTCAACGATTAGTCCACAACTCATTGCTCTTGTAATGTACTTTCTGATTTTATTTGCGTGAATTATCTTTCGACAATCGTCACCCATATCAATCAAATAAGAGTACTTTGATCTTCGTTGTATGACAGTACATGGACCATGCCATCGTGACATCAGTTTATTTGTTGAAGTCGGATACAACACAATAACTTTTTCACCCGGTTCAAATTCTTTATGTTTCGCTCTTTTGTTGTATTGATTCGTATACTGTAATTGCTTCTCTCGTGAATATGATTCTGCAAACAGTAATGCTTTTTCCATATTTGCTTTCATGTCTTTCAAGTACTTTTCTGGTTGGATTCCAATATGAGGTGGTAAATTAATTTCTCTTGTCCAACTTTCTTTTAGAATTGCCAGTGGTCCACGCGGAATCTTTCCATACACCAACATATAAGGAGCAATTCCAGTAGTTGCATTCGGTACTTCTCGTAATGCCCACACTGTAAACGGAATTACTTTATGCCATTGCCTTGGATTGTCAACAATTACATGATGGATCATTTTCTTGAATGTTTGGTTCCATCTTTCTACTAGTCCAGCTGCCTCTGGATGACCTGGCGTGTCAAATCTTGGACTACAACCCATTAAATTCAGAAATTCTCTTGTCAGACTCGCAGTAAAATTTGTTCCTTGGTCACTTGTGATCACTGAAGGTACACCAACGTTCATGAACAACTCCATCAAAGCATCACACACAGCTTTCGCAGTTAATGATTTCAACAGAAACACTGTAGGCCATCTTGTGCAAGAATCGACAATACATAAACAGTACTTGTGACCTGCAGCAGATGCTGGCTCGATTGGTCCTACACAATCCATTGTAATTCTTCTAAAGGCTACATCTTCTCTTGGAATTGGAGTGATAGGAACCCTGTCCATCACCAAACTTCTTGCCTTTAACTGACATTTCTCACATGATTTGCAAAATTTCACTATATCTCTTCTCATCTTTGGCCAGGTAAAAGACAACTTTATTCGTTCTCTAGTTTTCTCTTCTCCAAGATGTCCTCCAAATACTGATTCGTGAGCCAACTCCATCACTTTCATTCGTCGCTCTTTTGGTAACACCAATTGATATATCGTTTGCTCTAATATTCGATATCTCTTGTACAGTAAGCCATTTACCACGCAGAATTCAGATTCTTTATCTGGCGCTAACGTCCACCATGCTTTCAATGATTCATCTTGTCTCTGCTGTTCTTCGAATTTCTTTGCGTCTGCAATCTGCATCTGTTGTTCTTCATCTTTCTCATTTTCTTCAAACAAATCTCCTATCTCCACATCACATTCATTATCCTCTTTCGTTTCATTTAGATTACCATTCTTGCATGCAGCCATCTCTTGTTCACTCATTTCTGCTGTTATTCCATCTGGCATTAAACTTTGTTGATCATCACTTTCGTTTTCCTCTTCACTTGAACTTTCAGTTTCACTTTCATCTTCGACTTCTACCACTTTCTTTCGCTGACTCTGCAATCTCGTCGTTACATTTGCTTGCACATCTCCTTGTATCATTTTCACTTGTGGCACGGCTTTAAGTTCTGCAATGATTTCTGGATGCAACAAGAATCTTTCTGTGCTTCCCATTTTTGCAATACTAGCACACATCAATGTCACATAAGGTGTAAGTGAACATTTGACTTTATGCGGAATTACCTCTTCTTCCACATCGTTACAACACAGCCTTACATCAACTTTCACTAACTTTGCAGGAATGGCATCTCCTGCCACGCATTGTAAGTTCACTTTTCCAATCTGCTCCACCTGCATGCCTTCCAGTAATTCTTCACTAATCACCGGAACCTCTGCTCCAGAATCAATCAGTGCTTTTACTTTTATTGGTTCTTTTCCTGCTGTTCCACGAATCTCTACCTCGACGTACTGCAATACCACTTTCTTCAATGCTGTACTTTCATCTCTTCCAACCATTTCTTTCTGCATTCCATTGTCCAATAGAATTTCTTTCTGAATATCAGGTGAAAGGTGACATTTCATCACTGACTTTACTTCAGTTTCATTATTCTGATGTTCTGTGGCTTGACTTTCAGAATTACCAACCACTTGAATTCGATTCACCCTCGAATTTTCTTGTTTTCCATAATTTGAGGCTGTAACAGGAACTGGACAGAATTTCATCAAATGCCTGTCTGATCCGCAGTTGTGACAACGTTTCACCACTGCACCTCGTTGTTCGATGCTTTCTTTTCTCTTATATGGAGTAAACGATGCATTGCCTTCTCTCGCGACAAACCTTGGTGGTGACTTGTTATATACCGGACGTTGTCTGGCCATCATCGACTCTTTATTCTCGTGAACTACCGGATAATTTGGTTTCACTTCTGTACTTCTGAACTGATTTCCTGTTTCTTGATTACTCTTCCAATGAAAACCAAAATTTGGAGTAGACTGTTGATTTCTTTTTACATTGGGTACAAAACCAAAACTTGTCTTATTCGGAATTGCCAAACCAATTCGATTATTAACATGAATGTCTGCTAGGTCTGCCACAACACTAGCTTCGTAACAATCAGTTCCTTCCTTCGACAATACAAACTGTAGTGGACCTGGTGGTAGTGATTCTTTCAACTTATCTGCCACTAACAAATCAAACAACTTCTCAAAATTCTTATCCACTTTGCGACTTTTCACATAATAGTTCAACAAGTTCTTCAGCCTTGCTGTAAACATTGTATACGTTTCTTCAGTTGTCTTCTTCGCATCAATAAACTTCGATCTGTACTCTCTCGGTGTCAACTTGAATTCTTTTAACAAGTGCTGTTTCACGATCTCATAATCATCTAAATCAGCGAATGACAATCTGTTTAGAACAGTTCTAGCTTTCGGAGTCATCAATGGCAATAGTAACTTCACCCAGAATTGTTCTTGCACGTTGAAACTACGAAACGCATTCTCTACCGTTTCGAAATATAATGGCACCTCCATCATATCGTTTGGCATTTTAGGTAACACGTGTTTCATGGCATCACCAATTTTCTTTATTTTCGAAACCATCGTTTCACTTTCTTCCTGTTTCCTTTTCTGTTCTTCTCGTTCTTCTTGCCTTCTTTGTTCTTGTGCTTCTCTATTTTGCTTCTCCTCTTTGAGTTGTGCTTCTTTTAATGCTATTTTTTGTTGTTCCAACTTTAAACGTTCTTGTCTTTCCGCTTCCGCCTTCTCCATGCTTTCTTTCTGTAATTTCAGTTCTTCTTGTCTAACCTCTTCTGCTCGCTCCAACTCTGAAATTCGTACTTTTTCCTTTTCTTCTTCACGTAATCTCTTCTCTTCAATCTGTTGCTGACGTATCTCTTCGTCACTTTTCCGCGCCCTTTCAAATTCAATCATCTGCTCTAATCTTCTCCTTTCAGCATCTTCTCGATCTCTTCTCAATTGCTCTAATTGAATCTCAAATTGCTGCTTTTGCAGCTCAAGTTCTGCCACGCGAACTTGCTCTGCTTTCTCTTCTTTCTCTCTCTGAAGACGTAATTCTTCTTGTCGTACATTTTCTGCTTTCTCTTCTTTCTCTCTTTGAAGACGTTCTGCCTTCTCTTCCTTTTCTCTCTGAAGACGTTCTGCCTTCTCTTCCTTTTCTCTTTGAAGACGTAATTCTTCCTGTCGCATTTCTTTCTCTTCTTGTCTTCGTTTCTCCTCTCTTTCTTTCTCTTCTTGTCTTGTCATCATCATCCATTGCATCATCGTCTCCATAGACATAGGCCCAGGCGGTTTCTCAGTAACCTTTTCCACAGCACCACCGACAGCACCTTCTTCTTCTTCTGCTTCTTCTTTAAGCCAGACTTCAGCTAGCGCTTCTAGCATGTCTTCACGTGACATATCTTCCAGTTTCTCTTCTTCAAAACCAGCCTTCAACAAGCGCTGTTTTAATCTTTCAGAAGACATCTTCTTCAGTTCTGCTTGTTTCTTGACACTTAATTTCTCCATCTTACTTCTTTACTTCAGTGCTGTCCTTTCTGGAAAACACGAGTTTTCTTTTGTGTTTGAAGTATTGGGGATTGTTCTTTGTTTGATAACAACCAACTTTTATACCTTTGTCGTTGAGGCTTTCGTTGTCGTAGATTTACCAATGATTTGAATGCGTATTCACCAGTCGACGTTGTTTCGAATCTCCGACGTTGTTTCGAATCCCAGACGTTGTTTCGAATCCCACCGCTGCCACCAAATAATGTCACCAGGCCATGCTTACATCATTATCTTCACCGTCATCATCTTCATCAGTCATACCTGGTAAACTGGTGACCATAAACCAAAGGGGTCTGAAAATTATTTTCATTGCGTTGTATTTCTGTTTCAGTTCACTTGGTTTGAAAGGATTACAGTCTCTAATCCAAGTGTCACACAGAAGAGGAGATGGACTTCATGAGAAAATGAAAGGTGATTGTTTCCTGCATGATAATTGTCAAAAGCATTATTTATATATTAAGAAAACAGATTTGCAATCCAGATATGAAGCTCCAATCACCACTTGTCCAAGAAGAAGTTTGTCCGAACTATTCAGCTTCCAAAGTCATTGTCTGATATGTGGAAAATGGATTGATTATGAGGAGATGAAACGTCATCCAGATCGAGTATCAGCAGTTTCGAAAGTTGAACTTGTTTATGGCGGCAAGAGTGTTTGCAACAAACTTTGATGGAAGCATGTAGTCTGCGTGCCGATAATTTAGCTTTGGAAGTTAAAGGAAGAATTATGATGGCTCAAGACCTACCAGCAGCTGATGCCATTTATCATCATAACTGTCTGAAGCTATTCACAAATGAATTATACATCAAGTGTTGGGGATCTACTGTGAACTATTGAAATTTAAATCTGGACAATAACATCGCTTTCGAAAGACTCTGCAATTGGCTGCGGCAAGGAAAAAATCAACAACAGTATACATTTGCTGAACTTCGCAAGCAAATGGCAGCTTATCTACCAGAAGGAATAGAACCATACACCATGCAACATCTAAAGTGTAGACTTAAGGAAACCTTTGGGCAGCAACTTGTTTGTTCAGAACTTGAAGGCATGACCAATGTCATAACTTTCAGAGAAAAGGCTACAACACTTACACGATTCATACACTATGACTTTTGAAGATGATAATATTGCCTTCGCACATATTTGAAGTCACAACCATAGATATAATAACACCTTATCGAGAGCTCCGCAGTTAATTTAAATTGAAATGACACGTTTTGATTGGTTGAAATTCATTTTGAGCGGCCAATGGGTCAAGGCCGTTATGGTTACCCGTTGAGCGGCCACAGTGCGAATGAGGGCGCGCAAGGGCTTCTGGTCTATCCAGTGTGAAAAGTTCCTATCTCTACAATGTTAAAATCCATAAGTTAATGAAGCCGTACGCCTACCGTGTAGCTTCGCTTGGGAAACGGAAAAACGAAATTCCATGATTTTTTTCGCTGGCATTGCCACAGTTAAAGGCTGCACAATAGTGCGGCATGCTACCTAACTTTCTACTTGGGGTAAAGTCGTAGTTTACGTTGCTAAATTATTTGATGCTGTCACTGTAAAATGGAAGCTGGATTGATGAAAGAAATTGTTTCCCTAAATGAAAGTGGGATTGATGAAAACGTTCATGTGTTCAAAATTGAAGTTGGATCGATCGAAATAATTTTTCCCTTAAATAGAAACTGGATGGATGAAACTAAGTTTTGGATTCAATAGAAACTGGATTGATGAAAATAATTGTTTCCGTAATTAGAAGCTGGATCCATGAGAATATATCTTTGCTTAAATAAAAGTTCCATTGATGAAAAATATTTCTTTCATGAAATAGAAGTTGGATTGATAAAAGTAAATTTTTCAAAATTAAATAGAAATTGGATTGATGAAAAAATTTCTTAATGAAATGGAAGGAGGATTGATGATAGTTAACATGCACATAGGTAGACTTCTTACTTACCAACGTCAAGTACGGCATTGGAGACATTAGAATAATTTAGCAACGTAAACTACGACTTTACCCTTGGCCAAAATACTAAATTCTGCAAAACATTGCGTATAAAACGACTTTTAACAGATGGATTCTAAGATCGGAACTTTTCGTTGTTTTCACACTGGACAGACCAGAAGCCCTTGCGCGCCCTCATTCGCAGTTTTCTCATTAGTAGTTACAATACAATACAATACAATTAGGCATTTATAGCGCGCTTTAACAAGACAAGTCTTGCACGAAAGCGCGTTTGCGCTGTGTTCTTAGTCATAGTAAACTAAAAACTCATCTATTCTCATTAGAGAATAGATGAGTTTTTAGTTTTGATTTATATTGCGTAACAGATGTTAGAGGTGTAGTGTCGATGTGGGACAAATCTCTATGTCAACTCGTCCTATAGGCTACATTTGTCCATGGGGCAACGCGTCTTCCTGCCGTCATGTGTCTCTCTGACCATTTCCGTGTTTGGCATGCGGCCTCACACGTAGGCTATATTGTCATGCACCACAATTGACGGAGTAAGTTCCCTTACCCGTCGCTGTATTGGCAAAGGACGACCAACACAGTGATAAATTCTACTTTGAAAGATATAAGGAACACTATAGCCTCTGTGTTGGCAAAGACAGACCAACACAGCGATAAGCTTATATTCTGCTTCGAAAGAAGAAGAAAGACACCGGTAAGATCTCACAGACTGTGAAGGCAAAGATCGACCAAACACAGTAAGAAATTCTGCTTCGTAAGAAAGAAACACTGGTAAGGTATCTACGGACTCTGATAGTGAAGGCAAAAAAAGACCAACACAGTATAATTCTACTTCGAAAGAAACATACACTGGCCTCTGTGTTGGCAAAGAACGACCAACACAGTGATAAATTCTGCTTCGTAAGAAAGAAACACTCATCAGGTATCTACGGACTCTGATAGTGAAGGTCCTCTCTCTATAACCTTCGCTATCTACACACAGAACTTCGTTCCGACCTACGCACGAGGGGCCCAGCCTCGCACTTCAGTCAGTTCTCAGAGCTGTGTGTTGCGACAAGCAAATATGTATCTACGTGGGTACCCGACTACCCGAACGTACACGTATCGATCACTTTCTTGGTCTGCGTTAATCTTGATCTGGGTACCTGAGTACCCGGACTTCCACGTATCGGTAACTCTCTTGGTCTGCGTTGATCTCCCCACCTGGGGTTTTGTACTCGTCACCAAGGGCGTTGACTCGCTGTATCTCGCGAGTACACCCTTCCCCGGCTTAAGTCTTACACAACCTTTCTTCACGCTATCCGAAACAATCTGATCCGGGACCTGCCAACAGAGTGGGCCCTAACTCCGCCTCAGGTATCCTTGAATCAAACTTTCCGAATCAGATAGCGAACGTTACGGTTGTGCCCGGGAGCGCACGGACTCACAGGATTCGTTTCTGAATCCTCGGACTCAATTCCGTTGCCGCAACCAGAGGCAAGTGTCACTAACGTTACCCCTTTGTTTCTCACAGACCTGTGTCTTTACTTCCCCGCTTGGGAATTGTAGTGTCTCTCACAACTGAACGAACCACGGTCAGATCTGTCGAGTAGTTCCCCGAACAGAGAGATAGGCGGCTAGTCCCGCAAGTAAAGAAACCGCGGGGAAACCGCGAATAAAGATAATGCGGCTAGTCCCGCAAGTAGATATTTACCGCGGGGAAACCGCGGTAATAAGTACAACCGACGTAAAGTACGCAACGAAATATATTCCACGGGGAAACCGCGGAAATAGCCTAACTATAACCGACGCTAGGTAGCAAAAGAAAGATAATCCGCGGGGAAACCGCGAATAGAGATTTGTCGGTAAGTCCCGTAAGTAGAAAAGGTGCGGTAGATCCGCAAGTTGAAAAGAATATGCGGAAATATCCGCAATTGTTTTACGAACGGTATCAACGGGGTCACCATCTTCCCCGTACTTTACCACACTGGTGTGCAGTATTTATCGAACGGTAACTCCGGGAAACTTTCCTCGTATTTATCTGTAACCAACGGGGTCACCCTCCCAGTATTTGATCGAACCGGACCAGCGGGGAATTTTTCCCCGTATTTACGCACTCGCCGTTAACTGATTTTCCTGTCTCTCTCCGTTCTCCGAACTTTACGCGGAAACCGGACTTTGATTTTTCGTTAACTGATTTCCCGGTCACCCCGCACTCTCCGATCGTACGTACCACCGGGGCCTCGCCTTCCCCGTATTTCGTTACAGACCTGACGGTATTTCCGCGTACTTTCCGAACGACACCAACGGCGTGACACCTTCCCCGTTATGGACCTGTGAGCCCTTATTTCTCACGATCGGTCTTTTCGCGTACTTTCCGAACCGTAGTTATCCAGACCTGTGAGCATTTATTTCTCATGATCGGTCTTTCCGCGATCAGCTTCCCACGATCAGAGCTCGGACCAGCTCGCGATCAATAACGAGATGGGCCCTACCCCGTCAGATCAGCGATAGCCGGCACTGGCCCGACCGTGTGAGCGGCTGTCACCCGGGAGCGCACTGATTAGTCTAGTTTTATTTTGGACGCGGAGGCGCCCGTAACTTTCCCGAACAAACGACACTAAAGAACCGTGTCGCTATTAGCAGAGGGTACAAACCACCATTGACTCTGCATGTGTAGAGCAGTAGGCAGTGGTGTAGACGTAAATTTGGAAGTACCGGAGCGCTCCGGCCATTTGAAAGTTGATGACCGGGGGGGGTAGTAACCAGTATTTTCCCCAAAAAAATTTCTAACACGACTGACTTTTAAAATTTTCGAGGGGGTAGTAAGAACACTTTTTCAACAAAATTTTCCCTGCGTGGGAAAACTCGATCCTAGGGGGAACTTTCCCACCCAAGAGACGTCTAGATTAAACACTGCCTCCGGCTAAATAATAAGTACCGGAACGCCGCTCCAACTTTCCCACCCAAGAGACGTGTCTAGATTAAACACTGGCTCCGGCTAAATAATAAGTACCGGAACGCCGCTCCGGACCGCTCCGGCTCGTCTACACCCCTGGCAGTAGGACCACCACTCTACATTATAGGCAAAACACCGTGAGGCAGTCAATATTCATCTATCGACCATGCGTGCTGTAGCTCTCATCGCTTATAAATGCCTCCCTGCACAAGTTCTTAACCCAAGGTGTCTAAGAGATGGAGCTTCTAAGGTTTAATTTAGGCAATGCCTATCTTTAGTCATCAATTGTAGGACGTGGGAAGGTGTACTTTTATTTAATAACTAAATTAAAACGTTAAAATTGCAGAAATTACGCGGCCGTATAATTTTAATTATTTTTACTCCAACTCGAATCGAGCGTATGTAACACGGCACCTAGCGACTCAGAGTCGCGACACCGTATAACAGAAAATCAATATTATTAAGCTATTTATAGATCTAATTTATTCTGCCTTGTGGCCTGACCGCCACAGAACCACTTCTGAATGTGGAATCGAACAGCTTTGAGTCACTGACATGTTAAGTATTTTCAGTGATTTATCATCATCCAGACTGTTCCGACGGTCGAACCAAATGAGTTCTGTTTTCGTAGTATTTAGTTCATCTTCCTCCCTGTTAAAATCTTTGGTTTCAACTCTAAACACTAAGTCTTACCCAAGTAGCCTACCTCAGAGCCGTATATACAGCTCTGGCCTACCTTAGCCGTCTGCTCGTCTGATTTCCCGGATTTTAACCTCCTGTCTATCGATTTTGTTTTGATTAAGCGCCTGTTATAAGCTGGTTCCCGCGACTTCGCAATTTTGGGGCGCTGTAGAAGTTATATATAAGAGGTTGTTGGTAGGCCTAGAAGCTAATTATTTATTAATGACATAACCAAAAGATTTGTGTACGGGCCAAGCAATCTCTCCACGCCCATCGTATTTTAATCTCGCATGGGCTCTTGGGAGTCAGGTTATATGATGTGGTCCGGTCCACCACTGTCAACCGAATGCTTTATTGTTCCCAAGTGTGGTGGGGCTTTGCCAGCAAACAGGAACGTGACTCTCTAAGTGCTGTGGTCCGCAAGCTGGTACGCTTTGGCTTCCTACCAAAATCTTTCCCCACTTTTGAGGAACTCTGTAAAAAGCCGACCATGACCTTTTTAGAAATATCTTAAATAATCCCGGACATATCCTTCATTACCTTCTACCCCCTGTCCTATATACTGGTCATGATTTGCGCCCACGCTCACATAACCGTGTTCTTTCTAGATTTGATTCCCTCACCAGGCGTGGTTTCCTGGCTAGGATGTTGTACAGCTAAGCCATATAGTGTTTTTTTAGTTTACTATTTATTAACTTTTTCGCTACTATTTGATAACTTTGAATAACTTTGTATGTACAGCGCCGTGCGTTTGCCAGCGTTTAATAAAGAACACACTTACTTACTTTACTTACTTAATTAATTAAACTGCTGAAGAGTTTGCAATTACAATTACCGCTACTTTAAAGCCTTTTGATATGTAGTCTTTGACCCACAGGCCCCATAAGACATTGCGGTAATGTCTCGTGGTATTAATGATGATAGATTCTGTGGCGCTGAGTTATATTATGCTTGTTGTGAAGGTTTCAAAACATGGCGACATTAGCTTTCATATCCCGACTAGAGAACATTAACATTGGATGCATCTACGCCAAGCGTCTTTTGAACTTTCGTCCTACGAACAGATCGACCCGTTTAAATATAAACACTCCGTTTTTATATACTGGAGTTACTGGAAGACACGTTTTCCGCTTCAGCACAGTAAGAAATGTATTATGTTACTAGTAAGCATATGGCCAGAAGGGGGTCAGCCCGAATCCCCGAAACCCGAATCCCCGAAAATGCTGAAAATACACAAAAGCCCGATTTCCCGAAAACAGTTTTCTAGAAAGCGGCCGATCTCTTCAGAGGTAAATTGTAAACATGACATAGACCTAGCGTAGCCTTGATGTATTCGACATACTGCCTATTCAAATGTTTATTAATTATATTCATTCGAGTCGGACTTAGAAAATAATTTCGGGGATCCGGCCGAAATTCGTTTCGGGGATTCGGGTTTCGGGGATTCGGCCCACACCCGCCAGAAGACGTATATGAAGCTGGGAGCGGTGTCAGGGACAAACTGAGATTTATTTATTCATAGTCATGTTTAGACGATTACAATAAGAAATGAACACAGGCTAAATCTGAAAATCGACACAGTAGAATACTAGAATATATGCGTCTGCTCTCGTCTAGACTATTGCTCTTCTCTTTACAATGTCTGTCAAGTTGGAGTGCACGTTCCTTTTCACTTTCAAGTTCACATTCAAATTGCGGGTGTACACCCCCAGTTAAGGACACGTTTCACGTACAAGAACAACTTGCGAGGAAAATCGCAATAGCGTCTCGTACCACATACACCACTAACGCCACTCCCTCAAACACCCAACACATTTTATTACATTACCTCACCCATCAAACATAGAACTTCAATGCATTGTATTGCAATGTACTCCTAATTAACCAAAACAAGTTACTGTCTCCAACGCAATTACAGACCATAGCCCTTCACACCACATACACACCACTAACACCCCTCCCCAAAACACCATACATCTTTCTTTTACATTGACTAACCGTCTCGCGGCAAAACATCAAACATCACACGCCAATGCATTTGTATTGGGACTTTATTGCAATATGATGCAACATTGACAACAGAATTGACAGTGTCCGACGCGTTACAGACAAAAGCCCTTCACACCACATACACATCACTAACACCCCTCCCCA
The DNA here is from genome assembly GCA_020284085.1 of Aporrectodea caliginosa. Classification (NCBI taxonomy): domain Eukaryota; kingdom Metazoa; phylum Annelida; class Clitellata; order Crassiclitellata; family Lumbricidae; genus Aporrectodea; species Aporrectodea caliginosa. The sequence goes on along the minus strand of JACEVL010000384.1, from coordinate 1,509,820 downwards.
AAACAACAAACACATTTCCACTACAATGACTAACCGTCTCGCTGCAACACATCAAACATCACATGTCAGTGCATTTGTATTGGGACTTTATTGCAATATATGGCAACTTTGACAACAGAATTGACAGTGTCCGACGCGTTACAGACAAAAGCCCTTCACACCACATACACACCACTAACACCCCTCCCCAAAACAACAAACACATTTCCACTACAATGACTAACCGTCTCGCTGCAACACATCAAACATCACATGTCAGTGCATTTGTATTGAGACTTTATTGCAATATGATGCAACTTTGACAACAGAATTGACAGTGTCCGACGCGTTACAGACAAAAGCCCTTCACACCACGTACACATCACTAACACCCCTCCCCAAAACAACAAACACATTTCCACTACAATGACTAACCGTCTCGCTGCAACACATCAAACATCACATGTCAGTGCATTTGTATTGAGACTTTATTGCAATATGATGCAACTTTGACAACAGAATTGACAGTGTCCGACGCGTTACAGACAAAAGCCCTTCACACCACATACACACCACTAACACCCCTCCCCAAAACAACAAACACATTTCCACTACAATGACTAACCGTCTCGCTGCAACACATCAAACATCACATGTCAGTGCATTTGTATTGGGACTTTATTGCAATATATGGCAACTTTGACAACAGAATTGACAGTGTCCGACGCGTTACAGACAAAAGCCCTTCACATCACGTACACATCACTAACACCCCTCCCCAAAACAACAAACACATTTCCACTACAATGACTAACCGTCTCGCTGCAACACATCAAACATCACATGTCAGTGCATTTGTATTGGGACTTTATTGCAATATATGGCAACTTTGACAACAGAATTGACAGTGTCCGACGCGTTACAGACAAAAGCCCTTCACACCACATACACATCACTAACACCCCTCCCCAAAACAACAAACACATTTCCACTACAATGACTAACCGTCTCGCTGCAACACATCAAACATCACATGTCAGTGCATTTGTATTGAGACTTTATTTCAATATGATGCAACTTTGACAACAGAATTGACAGTGTCCGACGCGTTACAGACAAAAGCCCTTCACACCACATACACACCACTAACACCCCTCCCCAAAACAACAAACACATTTCCACTACAATGACTAACCGTCTCGCTGCAACACATCAAACATCACATGTCAGTGCATTTGTATTGAGACTTTATTGCAATATGATGCAACTTTGACAACAGAATTGACAGTGTCCGACGCGTTACAGACAAAAGCCCTTCACACCACGTACACATCACTAACACCCCTCCCCAAAACAACAAACACATTTCCACTACAATGACTAACCGTCTCGCTGCAACACATCAAACATCACATGTCAGTGCATTTGTATTGGGACTTTATTGCAATATATGGCAACTTTGACAACAGAATTGACAGTGTCCGACGCGTTACAGACAAAAGCCCTTCACACCACGTACACACCACTAACACCCCTCCCCAAAACAACAAACACATTTCCACTACAATGACTAACCGTCTCGCTGCAACACATCAAACATCACATGTCAGTGCATTTGTATTGGGACTTTATTGCAATATATGGCAACTTTGACAACAGAATTGACAGTGTCCGACGCGTTACAGACAAAAGCCCTTCACACCACATACACACCACTAACACCCCTCCCCAAAACAACAAACACATTTCCACTACAATGACTAACCGTCTCGCTGCAACACATCAAACATCACATGTCAGTGCATTTGTATTGGGACTTTATTGCAATATGATGCAACTTTGACAACAGAATTGACAGTGTCCGACGCGTTACAGACAAAAGCCCTTCACACCACGTACACACCACTAACACCCCTCCCCAAAACAACAAACACATTTCCACTACAATGACTAACCGTCTCGCTGCAACACATCAAACATCACATGTCAGTGCATTTGTATTGGGACTTTATTGCAATATATGGCAACTTTGACAACAGAATTGACAGTGTCCGACGCGTTACAGACAAAAGCCCTTCACACCACGTACACATCACTAACACCCCTCCCCAAAACAACAAACACATTTCCACTACAATGACTAACCGTCTCGCTGCAACACATCAAACATCACATGTCAGTGCATTTGTATTGGGACTTTATTGCAATATATGGCAACTTTGACAACAGAATTGACAGTGTCCGACGCGTTACAGACAAAAGCCCTTCACACCACGTACACATCACTAACACCCCTCCCCAAAACAACAAACACATTTCCACTACAATGACTAACCGTCTCGCTGCAACACATCAAACATCACATGTCAGTGCATTTGTATTGGGACTTTATTGCAATATATGGCAACTTTGACAACAGAATTGACAGTGTCCGACGCGTTACAGACAAAAGCCCTTCACACCACGTACACATCACTAACACCCCTCCCCAAAACAACAAACACATTTCCACTACAATGACTAACCGTCTCGCTGCAACACATCAAACATCACATGTCAGTGCATTTGTATTGGGACTTTATTGCAATATATGGCAACTTTGACAACAGAATTGACAGTGTCCGACGCGTTACAGACAAAAGCCCTTCACACCACGTACACATCACTAACACCCCTCCCCAAAACAACAAACACATTTCCACTACAATGACTAACCGTCTCGCTGCAACACATCAAACATCACATGTCAGTGCATTTGTATTGGGACTTTATTGCAATATATGGCAACTTTGACAACAGAATTGACAGTGTCCGACGCGTTACAGACAAAAGCCCTTCACACCACATACACATCACTAACACCCCTCCCCAAAACAACAAACACATTTCCACTACAATGACTAACCGTCTCGCTGCAACACATCAAACATCACATGTCAGTGCATTTGTATTGGGACTTTATTGCAATATATGGCAACTTTGACAACAGAATTGACAGTGTCCGACGCGTTACAGACAAAAGCCCTTCACATCACGTACACATCACTAACACCCCTCCCCAAAACAACAAACACATTTCCACTACAATGACTAACCGTCTCGCTGCAACACATCAAACATCACATGTCAGTGCATTTGTATTGGGACTTTATTGCAATATATGGCAACTTTGACAACAGAATTGACAGTGTCCGACGCGTTACACACAAAAGCCCTTCACATCACATACACATCACTAACACCCCTCCCCAAAACAACAAACACATTTCCACTACAATGACTAACCGTCTCGCTGCAACACATCAAACATCACATGTCAGTGCATTTGTATTGGGACTTTATTGCAATATATGGCAACTTTGACAACAGAATTGACAGTGTCCGACGCGTTACAGACAAAAGCCCTTCACATCACGTACACATCACTAACACCCCTCCCCAAAACAACAAACACATTTCCACTACAATGACTAACCGTCTCGCTGCAACACATCAAACATCACATGTCAGTGCATTTGTATTGGGACTTTATTGCAATATATGGCAACTTTGACAACAGAATTGACAGTGTCCGACGCGTTACAGACAAAAGCCCTTCACATCACGTACACATCACTAACACCCCTCCCCAAAACAACAAACACATTTCCACTACAATGACTAACCGTCTCGCTGCAACACATCAAACATCACATGTCAGTGCATTTGTATTGAGACTTTATTTCAATATGATGCAACTTTGACAACAGAATTGACAGTGTCCGACGCGTTACAGACAAAAGCCCTTCACACCACATACACACCACTAACACCCCTCCCCAAAACAACAAACACATTTCCACTACAATGACTAACCGTCTCGCTGCAACACATCAAACATCACATGTCAGTGCATTTGTATTGGGACTTTATTGCAATATATGGCAACTTTGACAACAGAATTGACAGTGTCCGACGCGTTACAGACAAAAGCCCTTCACATCACGTACACATCACTAACACCCCTCCCCAAAACAACAAACACATTTCCACTACAATGACTAACCGTCTCGCTGCAACACATCGAACGGTGCAGTGGTGTTAGTGATGTGTGTGTGTGTGTGTTTGTGTGTGTGTGTGTGTGTGTGTGTGTGTGTGTGTGTGTGTGTGTGTGTGTGTGTGTGTGTGTGTGTGTGTGTGTGTGTGTGTGTGTGTGTGTGTGTGTGTGTGTGTGTGTGCAGGTTTCGACATGAAGATAAATCATATGTGACCGGTCTTCTGGCAGAATGGGAACACTAGGGGAAAGTTGTATTACCCCATCCCAATGCCACTGCCATACCAATGCCAGTTTGCCCCGTTGCATCTCAAATTACCAATAACGCCCAGGCCCGGAGAGCACAGGAATGCTTATTCGTTGAGAAACCGCTGCGTTCCGAAACTCGTGTTGCGTGTAGTTTTGCTGTGAATACCACAACGCTTTCTTCTTATTGCGGTGAGTTGTGTTTTCTCTTGTCAACTTTAAATTGTATACTTGACATCTTCATTTAGGCCATGTATTGATATCACATTATATATTCTTAAGCTGTCAGAGGATAAGTATGGGTAAGACCGTCAGATTAGGAGTTTATTTCCATGAAACGTTGTCAGCCTTTTAGGCTAGCCTAAGGCTTGTAGGCACAAGTTTCAGCAATAACTAATTTCTATCTGCGTCGTCAAATGTGATAATACTTTTGTAGGGGTGCGAACATTGGTCAAACATTTTCCAAGGGTGCGGACATAGCCCTTATTTTTAGCCAATTGATTCACTTCATATGAAACTTTGTGTGGGTTATGACATGTCTTTACATATAAGCGACTTTCTTCCGATTTAGAAAAACATGCCAAGGAAGTGTAAACGTAAGGTGTTTGATGCCGTTCAGATCGAAGATTACATCAGAGGAGTTCTGGAACGTTTCATCAATCGCGAAAACGTCAGTGTCCTAAAACCATCCGGTCCTTACGGCCAAGCTTGTGCTCCTCTTCTGAAGAAAAACACAGCTCGAAATCGACTGTACTTGTATGTTTTCTGGAAAAGGAAGGCGAATGTAACTTTGTCTACTGACTCAGGTGAGATACGTAACTGAAGATAGTCTTTGTCAAAAAATTGTTCATTGAAGTCGAAATGTTGTAGCCTATGTATAAGCCTACACGAAGGTGACTTGTGCGTAATTAGATCGGGCAATTCAAAACTGACATTGATCTTTACCCACTGTTGTAATGTTTCAACTTATTTCATAATGTCTTTGAATATTTTGTACATCCTCTCGCTTTTTTCTTCTGCTTTCTCACAGGTCTATGAAGTCTGCATTATCTTATGTTGAATTTACTTAATATATGTAGTCTATTCCATCAGTGCAAAATCCGTTACATTTTCAATGACATGATGAACTGATGCCTTTGCGAATATTTTCTTCTGTTCATAACAGACTTGACAGTATTATCTGGTGGGCATATCAACGAATTACCTAGTGGTATACTGAGACGGATTTTCGCATATGCTACGGCATCTGACTTCGTGAGACGTCGGAGTTCAGTTCTGTCCACCAAGAAAGCGTGTCGAATGCCGCGTTCGCCTGGTTTGCAAGAAGTGGACTGAAGCCATTGAAGAATACGAAGACCATTTCAATGGACTTCAGAAACAATGTCGCGTGTTAGGTGAGTTGTGTTAACAGCTGAGTATACGCAATTATGTCAAGTAATCGTCATACCGTCTGCTTCTAAACCGATAAGGTTATTCAGTGTGATTCTCGTTAACGATAACGATAACGAAAATGTTCGTTAACGAACATAAAATGATTTCGTTAACGATAACTATAACTATAACTAAAAAATATCAATAACTATAACTATAACGAAAATAACAATAACGAAAATTCATCTTTATTTTCGTTAATACAAAAAATCAAAATAGGAAGTGCAGTATGGACGATTCGACATAAATGACAACGAAAAATGCGATATTTCTATTATGCAATATGTCAGTTACTTTGGAAACTCGTGTATTCATGAAGCTGAATGCACCCATGCTTCAAAGGCTTTCAAAGCTCTGAGCAAATTGTGAAACAGCGTGTTAATACGCACAATTTTGCTTCTAGCCTTAATTATTGTAACTAAGTAGTAACTAAAATTAACTAAAATAAAAATCCATTAACTATAACTATAACTATAAGTAAAAAATAATACTAACTATAACTATAACTATAACTAAAATAAAAAACCATTAACTATAACTGTAACTATAACTAAAAAATAAAATCTGTAAGGAGAGTCACACTGAGGTTATTGAAATGTGTTTGAATTGATAGATTACTTGCGCAACTGGGGCAAAGACGTTGACTTTGGACGCATGGGAGAAAGATGATATTCGCTGTGAACGTTGTGGAGTTCAATTCACTGGCTGCAACGGATTAAACTTTTGTTTCGGAGGAGGAACAATGCGCTGTGCCGTTGAGGAAAGCAGATGTTTACAATGCCGCAACGCTGACGACTTCAGTGGTAAGCCAATGTCTCCAAGTTCAGTGTAGAAGCTGTAACTTTCAGTTTGTGCTTGTACATCGTTTAACAAGGTTGTGCCTCAGAAAGCTTAGCCCATTCGGTATACTGTGCACGGCACGAGCATGGACATTTTAGGCCTACCGTCGTACGATGGACATTCCAGCGTCATAAATAATAATTGTAGCTAGGAGGACCCCAGCCAGCATGCCCAAGTGGACACCGTGTAGGCCCCACATGGGCTGCTTAGTGGTGCCCAGTTGGGAGCTCACTGATGTCAATGTGGCCACGAGCTCCATGTTAGTCTCAAGTTGGCAGCCCTCGATATAGCCTACATGGGCTTATTGTGCCTGTTGTGTTTCATGTAAGCGCAATATAAATGGCTCTGATACTCAAATTTGCGCTGCTTTAACATGTGCTATCTGTGGTAACCATTATCATCGTAAATGTCTTATGTATTTAACCATGACTTCAACTGTGACTCTACCTTGGTTTTGCTCCCCATGCAACAGTTCCATTTTTCCTTTCAACCATATAGAGAGTGACAATGAGTACAAACAATGTATACTTATGCCTGATACTTACTCTAACCTTCCCTACTTCCAAACATCTATATTCGATTGTTTCCCGGAGATGGAAGAAGATCGCCCTCTTCTTAACAACATGGATCTTGACCCTGATGCCAATTACTTCTATGATAATACCTGTACCAGCTCTTATACCACTCCATCCGCTTTGGAAACTAAATACTCCCTAGATCAGCGACACCTGTTTACAATCATGCATATCAATTGTAGGAGCATAGCCTCTAAGCTACCCGAGATTCAAATCCTCCTTGCTCATTTACCTGTGAAGGTCCTTGCTGTGACTGAAACCTGGCTTGACCAGTATAATGAGGAGTCTATATTCATTCCTGGCTACCGATTTGTACACGCTTGTAGATCTGACGGGAGGGGAGGTGGTGTTGGCCTATTCATTGAAAACGAAATTGCCTTCAATGCATATGATAGTCCCAGTGGAGCACAACCTTATGTAAGCTTCGAGAGTATATTTGTGTCAATTCCCCAGACAAAGGGCCATGATTATATAATCGGTGCTATATATCGTCCCCCTGCTCTGTCACTTGAAGTATTTAATGAGGAATTTGAACTATTACTAACCAAATTGTCAAGTACAAACAAGCATATTATTCTATTAGGTGACTACAACGTTGATCTGTTAAAAACTCAAGACCATCTCCTAACCCATAATTTTTTTAATTGTCTTACTTCTCATCACTTTCTTCCAAGCATTCTAAGACCAACCAGAATTACTGATTCAACCGCTACTTTGATTGATAATATCTTCACTAATGTATGGACTAAGTTGACTGACTCTTCTATCATCATTAGTGACATTTCTGACCATCTTCCCATCCTGGCCTCGTTTGACATCACCCCATGTAATTTAAATACGAACACTGCCTATCCAACTCGTCTGATAAACGATGACACGATGGAGTTCTTTAAGGAGCTGTTATCCAGCATTGACTGGTCCCTAGTTTCCTCTGCATGTATCCATAATGACCCGGATCTTGCTTATACTTTATTCTTGGCACAGTTTAAAAATGCCTATGACCGCGCTTTCCCTCAAGTCCAATCCGTAAGAAGGGGGCTGCATTTCCGGAAGCAACCATGGATGACTAATGCCTTGTTAAAATCCTGTAGAACTAAGTCTAAACTATATTTAAAATACATAAAGAATCCCAATAGTAATAATAAAAGAATATTCACGGCCTACAGGAATAAATTCAAATCCTTGCGCCTTAACGCTGAACGAAATTATTATGAGGCTGAGTTTATTAAGCATAGTCTTAATCTTAAAAAAACCTGGACTATAATTCGCTCTATCTTAAGACCGAATCACAATCCGTCAAATATTGATTCCCTCATGATTAACGGTACGATAGTTGATAACCCCCAAATAATGGCTGATAAGTTCAACGACTATTTTACGAGCATAGGCCAAACGCTTGCAGCTGGAATTCCTAAATCTGATCATTCCTTTCTATCTTATTTGAATCCATCCCCGCCTAACTCATTTGTTGTGGACTTGACTACCCCCAAGAAATTATTTCTTTAACAGCATCTATTCGCACTACCCATTCTTCAGCACTTGACGACATTGACCCGACTGTTGCTATTAGGATCATTGATTATGTAGCTGCTCCATTATCGGATATTATTAACTCTTCTTTTCTCACTGGTGTTGTACCCTCTTCCTTAAAGATGGCAAAAGTTGTACCGGTGTATAAACAAGGTAACAGCCAGGATGTCACTAACTATAGGCCTATTTCTATCCTTCCCTTTTTTTCTAAGATCCTTGAAAAATCAATGTACCAACGTTTATATACCTATATTGACAAAATGAATATTTTATATCCCAATCAACATGGTTTTCAATCCGGTCATTCCACCTCAATGGCACTGCTTGACATGCAAGATAAGATTGCTAATGCAATCGATGAAAATAAATTTTCTCTTGGTATTTTCTTCGATCTGGCCAAGGCCTTTGATACGGTGGACCATTCTATTCTGTTAACTAAACTTGAAAACTATGGAATACGTGGAGTCCCGCTCTTGTGGTTTAAAAGTTACTTTGATCAGAGACGCCAATGTGTTTGCTGTAAAGGTTGTCAATCTAAAACTAAACTTATTACATGTGGTGTTCCACAGGGGTCAATTTTGGGTCCGCTGCTGTTCTTACTATACATTAATGACTTGCCGAATGCATCTGACCAACTTAACTTTATTCTTTTTGCAGATGACACCAATGTTTTTTTCTCTCATAAATCAATCCAGTCTCTGCTATCTATTGCCAACACTGAACTTATCCATGTGGCGGAATGGTTTAAGGCTAATAAACTTTCTCTTAACCTGGGAAAAACTAATTATGTCCTTTTCCGATCTCATCGGAAACCCGTCCCTGCTACTGATTCTATCCTCTCCATTGACAATATTCCTATAACTCAAGTCAATTCTTCCAAATTCCTTGGGGTCTACATTGACCAACATTTAACCTGGAATGATCACATAAGTAACATTTCCACTAAGGTTGCTAAGAACATAGGGATTCTGGCTCGTGTATCCTACCTGTTACCTTCTAGAGTTCTGCATACACTATATTATTCTCTTGTTTACCCTTATTTGACATACTGTAATATCGCCTGGGCCTCCAATTATTCCTCTCGCCTGAATAGGTTATCTATATTACAGAGACGAGTTGTACGTATTATTGCTGGGAGATCATTGATAACTAACACTGCAAGTAGATTTACTATACTACGAATACTTAATATCCCTCAGATAAATAAATTGCAAATCTGTGAATTTATGTATCGCTTCGCCAACAAATCTCTTCCCCCAATCTTCAGTCGCTACTTCTCAAAGGTCTCTGACACACATTCTCATTATACAAGATCTCTTGATAACTTTGATGGAACCTATGCCCGTACTAACACTCGTTATTTTACCTTAAGATGTGCTGGTCCTTCTGCCTGGAATAACCTACCGAAGTCACTGCGCACTCTTCCGAATCTTGCCCTATTTAAAAAAGAGGTCAGAGCCTACCTCCTTGACAATAGTCAATGCATTATCTAAATATGATTATTCATTGTTATACCACAATTAGTTAAGTGACCTAGTTAAGTGTTGTTAGTTAAGCCAGTTATTCTAAATTTTTTGACAATGCTATTTGTGTAAACTATACTCAACTGTCATCCCTCTGCTAACATGGTACACGGGTATCCCTAACTTAGCGGGACTTCAGTCCCTTCTGGGAACCCGATTGTTTCCCTCAAACGTTAATTAGATAATCATGTGATCTGTCTGTTTTAATTTCCAAACTTATGATTGTTGATTATGTTTATTCTGGATCACTACTTGTAAACTATTCTATGGAAACAATAAAAGGATTGATTGATTGATTGATTGATTGATTGTGGGAAAATACTGCGAGCCAAGCAGCCTGCGAAACGCTGTTAATGTTTAATAACTTCTAAGGTACACCAGTACAGAAATACTCGTTCATTTTTACTTGACAGAAAAGTCTGAAGAAACCGGGCAATATAACAGCGCAATCGTCGCAGCACAACCGAGCCCAAACACAGAACATCCGAACCAAGAGGGCTTAATTGAAATAGAGAAAATCGGAACAACAACCGGGCAATATCACAGCGCAATTGTCGCAGCACAACCGAGCCCAAACACAGAACATCCGAACCAAGAAGGCTTAATCGAAATAGAGAAAATCGGAACAACAACCGGGCAATATCACAGCGCAATTGTCGCAGCACAACCAAGCCCAAACACAGAACATCCGAACCAAGAAGGCTTAATCGAAATAGAGAAAATCGGAACAACAACCGGGCAATATCACAGCGCAATTGTCGCAGCACAACCAAGCCCAAACACAGAACATCCGAACCAAGAAGGCTTAATCGAAATAGAGAAAATCGGAACAACAACCGGGCAATATCACAGCGCAATTGTCGCAGCACAACCAAGCCCAAACACAGAACATCCGAACCAAGAAGGCTTAATCGAAATAGAGAAAAGCGGAACAAACACCGTAACAGCAACGCTATTTAGTACCTGCACAGAAACTGCGACTCCAAAGAAAGATGGTACTACTGGAGATCACATTACAATTACCTGGGACGAATACATGAGAATAAATCCTGCGGCAAAGAATGCAGCTCGTTTGTCGCGTGAATGGACGCAGCTTATGTATTCTCGTTTTCACCAGTTGTATCCATCATGCTCTATAACCTTCATGGGTAATCGCTTAAAGAAACACGATTCCAGGAAGAAAAGGTCGCACTTCTGGGTCGGACGTGCCAAATGCAAAGACACTAAATGTATTACAGTACATTTCCACATTAAAGACGTCACGTGAAGCAGAAGAATATCATCGTACATGTGAAAATCAACGGATCGTTCATTCATAGGCATAGGCAGGAAGGCATATCCAGCAGCGTTCAAGCGGATAATGTTGAAAGTGATGGAGAATCTTCCGAAGACGACGGGCAGATTTTATTTAAGAGACCTCTCACAGGCTCTCAGAGACTGACTGTGGCGAAACAGCTAATCCTCTCGAAGCAAGAGCCCACTTCGGCATTTTTCGAAACGGTGTCGGAAATGACCGAGAAAGAATTACGCGCCGGCAATATGACCTCTTGTCAATCGCCGCAAGTTCTTCGGCAGGCGAAGTACGAATTCCGGTTGAAGGAACGCCTTGCCCAAGATATGGTTGAAGAAGTTCTTATTCAGAATGAGGCTTGGCAAGCTGCATTTCCGGACAAGGATGTGGAAGGGTATATTCAAAGTATCGGACACAAACCATTCTTCGTGACATTCTATTTGAAACAACAAGTGGAAATGTACATTCAGAGTGCCTCAATAAGAAATCCTCCTCTGATTGTACATTTCGATGCCACTGGAAGTGTCATGAAGAAGATGCCGAAGAACAAACAACCATACTACTACTGTATGATAGGCAACGACAGTGATATACCGTTTCTGGAATTTATATCTACTGCTCATACTAGTATGTGGCTCGGCACCTTAATTGGTAGCTTTCTGACGCATTCGAAGATTTGTGCTCCGAATAAGCAGTTTCGCCCAAAGGTTGTAGTGACGGATTTCTCATATGCCCTAATGTATTCGGTCATGTCAGTCTTCAATGAAACTACAATACTTCCGTACATTGCGGACACATTCAGGATGTTGTCGAACACAGAGAGCAAGGTTGCTGGAAAAGCGTTAACGGCTGTAGTAATTTGTGAAGCCCATATGCTGAAAACGATGTCCGTACGCTTCAATCGCTGTGAACGGACCGCTGCGAAACGGAAAGCAGCCATGGTAATTTTCGCCCGACTGCAAAGATGTTCATCTTTACAGGTTATAAATATTGATGTTACCATTTACCTAAATGTTCACAGTAACTGTAAATGTACATACGACCTCGACCCTGCTTAATTTTCAATCCATTGGTGCATGGCGCCCGCTTCAATGTGCGCATTCCATTAAATGCACAACGGTCAATGCTGTTCTGTGCCCTCATTATAGAAACTGACCATCGGTAGGCTACTTAATTCACAAGTCATGTTCATTATGGTAATTGTTGCCTCGAAAATTGTTAAAGTAACGCTGCATACTTACGTGTTACAGGAAGCGGCGGATGTGTATCGGAAAGCATACATTTTACTGAATTCCGTTACAGCCAGTGATGCAACAGAAACTGCAAAAGCAGCAATTCTTTCAACGGAACCAAGCGATTATGTTGAAGTGGTACGTAATGATGAATTATCCGTAAACACCTATTCGTTATCGTAATCATAATCTAATCGTAATCTTCTAACTTCTAAACCGCCACTTGAAAGCCAAGCGCAGCGCACCAGGTTATTCACCAAAGACTTCTTCGTTATACACAGCCAAATGAAGCTGTAATTAAGTGAACTGTACATTTCACAGTAGCTACCTGCGGATGTACTGAAACACTTCTCATAAGTATAATTACATAGCCTTTTAAAAAATTTGTAGAAAGACAACGATGGTTACGGACGCTACGACGATAGCAGGAAAACATCTGCTTTTCTCACAAAGAAGTCTTTGGTGAAAGAATCAATGTTTACTCCCTTCTTTGCAAAGGCGCTGACGGAAGTTCCCGACACCGATTTGGGCAATGATGATTCTAAAGGTATACCGAACGAGTTCTACTCTCCACCGTGCTTCAGATGCTTGAAGGAATCAATACACTTATTTCCACTTTGGTCGCGAGCAGTGTATTATCTTGCCATTCGGAACACAACACTCGAAGAATCTCCGCCCTCAATGACAAATGCGAAAGTGGAATCATACTTTCGGACGCTAAAAAAAGGCACGCTTGGAGGAAAGACGAAATTAAGACCAAGAGAATTATTGTGTGAGCAGCTGAAACGAATTAGAGGCGCTCTGAAGGCAAAGATGCTGCCGCAGCCATTCCATATGGGATTCAAGAGACAAAGGAAGACTCTCTTTCTGCGCGATGTAGAAGAGAAATGGAGAGACAAGAAAAGACGGAAGAAGTACTCCGACAAGGAATTCTGCAAAGAAGTATTAAATAGTCAAAACTCAAAAAGTGACAAAGTGCACGAAAGCACTGAAGCAGTTGTCTCTGAAAACATTGCAAAGGAATCGGCAGAAGGTTTGTAATATTCAAGTTACTTGAAGTTAGTGAAGTAAAGTTTAGTAGGGGCAGCAGAAGATAATGAGTCCCTTATCGATGTCATGAACACAGTTATTTAATAATCAATCCTCGGCTAGTCATCGGTTGAATATGCAATTCATCAAGTTTTCTCCAACTTAATCTAATTATAAATAAGCTTCGCTGACCATTCTGCACTTGTCTATTGAGTAGACAAGTTACATCAAATGCTATTAATTATTCAATCACAACTGCATACATATATATAGATGGGAATGTTTGTGTTATGGCCATGGACATCGTTACAGGGTTGTTAAGTATGATAGAAACTTCATTATGAGAAAAAAGGATATAGTCTCAAATACATTTCATCAGGTGTAACTCGATTGAGCCAATGGAGGACATCCCGCACGTACCAGGAGACTTGAGAGAACTTAAGGATGCGGCCCACAAGGCGGGCAGCCGTGCGCAGGACTCTGTTAAGGCATTTAAGCCGGCAAGCTGGGAGGCCATCATATATGGCACTACAGTAGTCCAGACGGGAGACTACGAAGGAATGAACCAGCGTAGAAGCAGCATCTGGGGAGAGGGACCGGGATATCACCCTGAGTTGGCGGAGCTGGTAGTAACAGCTACGGCAAAGGAGATTAATGTGTTGGACAAGCGTAAGCTCCTGGTCTAGGGTTACTCCCAGGTCTCGGACTGAGGATGAGAAGGTGAGGTGCGGATATTTTGAGGTAATGGAAGCAAGGTCTACCTTAGCAAGCTGCTGACGGGTGCCTAGCCAGATAAGCTGTGTCTTGGTCGGGTTAAGCCGCAAGCGGTTTGATGACATCCAAGCTTGCAGGGTCTCAATGGCCCAGTTCATTGTTTCTACCGCAGAGATCGCCTGCCCCGCCAAGCAGTGGGCGTACGCTTGAATGTCATCAGCGTACGATTGGCTCAGGGTAGCCCCAGCCGCAAGCAGGGGTCCCAGGTCAGCAGTGAAGATTATGTACAGAAGAGGACCAAGGACCTGTTTACAAATTTTGCACAAAACTACTTCATTTATTTCGCCGTGAAGTAACGAGAGTATCTTGATTAAACTAGTCCTCGAAGTAGTAAACATTAAAACATGGTGTTTTCAACTGATGATCTCGCTGTTATTAAGATATCATTTGAGGAGAAGGGTTGGCGAGACAAGCGAATCGTTCAGGAATATTCGCGTTAAAACTGGTCAAGACAAAGCATAAACTGAGTCATTAATAAGCTTATTGAAACTGGTAGCGTTGCTCGCAAGCCTGGAAGTGGTCATCCAACAACTGCAACGCTGTTGGAAATGCTGAGAGTTTAGAGCAGGAAAATGCACCTGGCATACATCAATCTTAACGCAAAATGGCCAGCACTCTGAACATTTCACGTAGCTCAATACAAAGAATTCTTTCTAAGAAGCAGTTGAAGGCATACAAACGAATGCCAACAACAAGATTGACAACTGACGTTAAAAAGAAACGCAATGTTAGATGACGTGCGCTGTATACTCAATTTTCAAAATCTGATATTAAGAACATAGTCTTTACAGATGAGAAGGATTTCACACTGGAAATACCTCTTAACACACAGAATAGCCACGTTTACGGCTCTAGCAATGAGCGAAAGTCTTCAATTGCGCCAGAAAGACTTTATCATGAGACTAGTCATTTCTCTAAAAAATTAATGGTATCTGCTGGAGTTTCGATGCACGGTAAAACAGACATCATCTTCATTGATCCTCAGAAAACCAAAGTCAATGGAGAGTATTACGTCGGCTTGTTACGCGATAAGCTCATTCCCCAATGTTGTAGACTCTATCCTGACGACAATTACATCTTTCAGCAAGACAGTGCTCCTTCACATCGTTGGAGATTGGCTCAGCAATTTCTTCAAGCAAACACCCCTGATTTTCTCCACAGTTATGCCTGGCCACCAAACTCTCCCGATCTAAATCCTCTGGACTACTAGGCCTATGTATGGAATGCCCTAAAGGAGCTTGTGTATGCTGGTCGCAGAAAACCGTTTCTAAATACTGACGAACTTAAGCAGGTCATTGAAGCAAAATGGTCTCCATTAGACGACACACAAATACAGAAGTCAATAGGACAGTGGAAACAGCGTCGTTACAAGAGAAGGCGGAGGATCAATTAAACATTTGTTCACGTAAAACGTCATCATAAAACAACTGTCCAAAATTTGACCATGGTTCTAACAACAATTTCTCTCAAACTGTTGAGTATTTTGCGCTAAATTTTGGCTGTGTTGTACAAATATGAATTATGATTAGTTTGATTTACTATGATTCAATTTACTTTAAAATTGTTTAATTGCCAGGTTAACAAAGTTTTGGAACATATTTTTTTGGGCCACCCGGTATATAAGAGGTCGTTGCACTAAGGGCTAATTCAAAGTTAGCCATCATTGTCTTACGCATCAGCTATATGCAGTAAGCTGGTCCAAGGACCTCTGCATATGACGTAATGCGTATCTAATATTATAAGTCTTAGTCTGTTTACAATGTCCTTCCGTATGTATGTATGTATGTATGTATGTATGTTTATTTGTCCGGCTAAAGGCTCCGAAACGGAACGGTTTAGCGATTTGAAAAAATTTACAAAACATTATTACGCAACGTCTAGATCAACGCGACTATTTTCAGTTCGCAATTTTATTTAAACGCCGATATATGGCCATTTTAAATTTCCAACTTTTCGACGAGGCTATGTCTCTTACACCATGGCCATCAGGCCATTTGTCCACGTCACGCATGCTAATTAAATATGCAATCTTACGTCACACATAGCATATAGGTCAACGCTCTGATTCGCAACCAATCACGTTGACCGTTGATTTAACATCAGAAGTGGGGACCACGGGAGAATTTCTAGGTCATCGGACTTAAAGATTCGCCAATGCAACGAAATTTTTAACGAACGTTTTCATTTGAATTTCTATAGATCTCAACCCAACTATATTTCAACTCAAAATTTACTTTAAATTCCGATATTTGGACATTTTAAGTTTCGATGTGGTCATAGTTTCAATGCCATTGAATTCTGGCAAATGCATGGGAGTATATATTACATAGAGTTGATATTAAACAAATTTCAAGCCAACGCGTAAATTCGCCAGAGGGACACACGAAAAATTTTCACATCGTTAAATTCAAATTCACAGGCGTTGACGAAGATGTCATTAAATTCAAATACACGGGCGCTGAGGAAAACCCAGGCGAACGCCGGGTAAAAACTGCTAGTATTTAATAAAATACGGTCTTCAGCACAACACAATCTTCCGTTCTAAGGTTACTTATTGACTCAGTCTTTTGAGATCTCGAGATAACGAGATCTCGTTATTATCCGCCATTGCTGTACTGAGAAGTTTAACAGAATCTATTCCAGTGTTTTGTGTATTTAACTGTCTATTCATGTCTGTGCATGTAGCTTCCAATTTAAAAAAAATAAAGCATGTTACTGTACAGTGTTATTTTAGTTCAGAAAATGATTTTTATTCTAGTTTTTATTTAGTTTGGTATCAATCATTTCAGTTTAGTTCTATTTTTTGTTTTATTTCTGATAATCATTTTAGTTTTAGTTTAGTTATTATTCATCAAATCTTTTTCGTTCTCGTTTTAGTTCGTTCACGAAATTAACACTGCAGGCCTTCAGCATCGTTGGACAGCAAGTGTGGTGAACAAGAGGCAGCTAGAAGGGAGGGGGTTAATTAAAGAGGAACTGAGCCATAAAATGAGTTGAAGTCCGAAGAGCCACCTTCCCCCAGTGGTGTCTGGCAACGGGAGTGGGGAGAAAGATCGCCCACGGCTGCCAGAAATGGGGGGGAGTTTTGAATATAAACTGGGGGTTGTTGATTTCCGATAATATAATGGCCTGCAATTTAATTCTCAGTGACTATTTCTGGGTCTCAGATATAAGTCGGCCAGTGTGGGGCTTTGTTCTCCAGTTCCCGGTGGGAGGTTTAGATGCCACTGCCGGGACTGCCCTCCCCACTGGCTTCTTTACGGAATAGAGAGGCAAGTGGGGTAGGGTGACAGTTAATTATACATGCGCGCCGTTAAACAGCGTCGTCGCCGAAATTTATATAACTATAGATTCTTGTATTTTCTATAGTTTTAGTTCAAGATTTCAATATCGTTCTCGTTTTTATCTCGTTCCAAGTCAATTCTTTTTCGTTTTTATTTAGTTTCAGTTCACAATTTCTTTCTAGTTTTCGTTTTCGTGAACGATTGTCTAATCTTTTTTGTTCTCGTTTTCGTTTCGTTCACGAAATTAACACTGTTACTGTATCAGTTATTATCTATCAGTAACAGGTAATTTAGCAAGTTATAGCAACTGATAGCAACTAGCTATCAGCCACCATTTTATTTCCTGTGACTAGGTGTCCCCAAAAAATCAAAGTTCTCAAATATCAATGGCCAACCTCTAAAAAGTTTCTCTTGGCTATACTGATAAAAAATGCAAAGTTACAGCAAGATTGAAGCCTTTCCAAATCTCGTATACCCCCATGCAATAGCCTGTTTGGAAATTTTACCAGCAAAGCGGTTTTCAATGCATAACTTTCAAATGGGAAGAGATATTCAAAATTCTGTTGGCAAGGTTTCCTGAAAATGTTTGCCTACAACAGTTTTTGTTTCATAAGGTTACCCTTGCATGACGCCAAGTCACATGATGTCAAAGTTCACATTGCGTTGGATCAATGGTTTCCCTTAAAGTGTTGTTCTTAAAAGAATTATATTGGTATCAAGTAATGGTTTTGGGCAAGAGGGATTCACATAAAATATTTTTGAAACCCTTTGGCAGTTACTTCTTCCAGAACACGTGACATAGTGTCATTCACCTTGACTACCGGTAAGTTTGAAGTAACCGCTCATATCTCCACAACCAGAAGTCTTGGAAAGAAGATATCGGTGTCTGCAGACTAGGGTTATCAACTACAAGGAATTTGAAAAGTTCATTTTTGACACTGTGTGGTAATTATACTTCACAGATCACGTGATGTCACTCAACGTTGCGTTCCCAGTGACCTTTTATATATCCATAGCTACCCACAAGTTTTAGAAAGGTGATCTTAGTGTCTAGTATAAGATTTTTGGCTCAAGAAGTCCAGGAGACACATGTTTGCCACTTTGCGGCAATTTCATTCCATGATCTATAATATCCAGTAACACGTTGATTGGTTTGTAACAGTTCATATAACCTTGGAAATTCTTAGAGAGTTTCCTGTAACTATTTTACTGTGCGTCACATCGTATAATGACAAATCTCATGTTTAGGAAAGTGCCTTAGTGCCTTTACTAATGAAAAACCACAATCACAACCCTATTGCTTGCAGTTCCTGAAAAACCAAGGGCAACCACGCCGGGTCATCAAGTGACCTTGAACCTCAAATGTAATTAGTAACTTATATAGCGCCGCTCACAGCAGTGGCCATTCAGTAGTGCTCCCAGTGCAAGTACCCAGAGAGAAGAAATAGGTTTTTGAAGAAAGAGAGATCCATAAAGAATCGAAGCATGCAAAGAGGAGGGGAGGGAATTCCACAGGACAGGCACAATGGTGACAAATAATCTAGTTTGCGCCAAAGTGGTCCTAGTTCGCGGGTCAAAGAGATCATACCGGTCCAAAGAGCGGAGAGAAGCTGCAGAATGAGGAAAGCGAATTGTAACGTTCACGTCGTTGAGGGGTGCTAGCTGCTGTGAGGAAAGAGTTCTGGAAATTACAGGAAAGAGTTCTCGGTCATACATGGGTTCGAATCCTAGTGAATTGGACGCTAAGACTCTTAATCTTGCGCTACGCCTAACTACAGATGCAGGACGTGCAAAGGGCGTGGTGAATATCCCCTTCTTCCCTGTATCTGAACTTGATTTAGATTTACTCCTTTTCTTAACAGGTGCCGCTGCTAGTAAGTGGCTGTCCGTGATTCTCGGTCTGAGAATAGCAGCCTCCCTTCTGGGCTTACTTGTGGTCGTTTGCTCCTCACAAACAGGCTGAATTCCCCTCCCTACAGGGAAGGAGAAGGCAAGTTTCCTTTCCTCTGGTAAGGACGTATCAAGCAGATATGGGGTTCGAATCCTCAGCCTACTTTCTGTGGTCAGAGAGAAAGCCATTGTATTGTAGCACTTGTAGTTCCGGAGAACCAAAGGTTAAACATAGCAGGTCAATGGACCAATCAACAACTGAATCATAATGGTGTTCATTATAACTCTGTTGAGTATACTTCTTTGATATCCAATACTCTGAATAACATCATACAGACACGCCAGGAATTGATTTGCATCACTTGTAGTTCCCATGAGAGACCAAATGTTAGCCATTATGTTAGGCCAGGGGTGGCCAACCTTTGTTGGCCTACGGGCCACTATGATTGTGGGTAAGCACGCGGCGGGCCGCAAAATGTTTGTCCTCACATCCTAGAAAAAATAAAAATGTTTATTTCATATTTTACAAGATGTATAAAAACAGGTACGACTACATTAGGTCACCAGAACTTACAACACTAAATCTGTTAGTGTTTTAGACATCATTATTATGCAGTATTGTAGAAGTCGGACAAGTAAGTAGGTGCAAAATGAGAAAAAATGTAAAAAAATTATTATTTAGAAAGGGGCCGCGCGGGCCTCAAATCAGCAGCACCGCGGGCCGCATTTGGCCCGCGGGCCGCGGGTTGGCCATCCCTGTGTTAGGCGTTATGTGCCAATGTCTGCAAGAATATTTATGGCAAATGCATTGGTTTCCAGTCGCCTAGATTATTGTCCAAATGCCCACCACGCCACCTTCACGTGGTACCCCTGTTGGAAACAAAGTGCGTGGTGGACGACCGAGCCCTCGCCGGTATATGCGAGCCCAGAGACAAGGAGTCGGAAGGACGGACGATGAAGGACATCGACGCTCGGAGATGGTGTCTCGCTAAAACACTGAGAGGAAGGCAACGGCAAACCACCTCTCTAATTTCCCAAGAAACACTTACAATGACGACGAAAAGAAATGACGTGCACAGCACAGAGAAGAGTGGCGTCATTGGAAGTTGGAACCTGCTGAAGGGCAGAGAACTTAAAGAAGAGATTATTGTAATTCACTTCTTACTGGTATCAATAAGTCTAACATGCGTAAACTGCAAAGGGTTCAGAACTCTCTGGTTAGAGCCATAACTAATACATCAAAATATGAACATATAACCCCTGTGCTTAAATCTTTGCATTGGCTTCCTGCTCAGCAGAGAATTCGTTTCAAACTGGGGCTCATAGAGTCATAGTATATAAAACTGTAAACTCTGGCCAACCACAATATTTAAAATCAGTTCTTATTCCCCAGACTTATCATTATTCAATTAGGTCATCTGATCATCTTTGTCTGGTCATACCAAAATCAAGAACTGTTCTTGGCAAACGAGCTTTTTCAGTATCTGGACCTACTTTTTGGAACTCTCTTCCTGTGTCCATACGCTGTGCTCAGTCGCTTGGGTCATTTCGTTCTCGGCTGAAAACTTACCTCTTTCAAATTGTTTATCCACCGTAGGCTGTCTCTTACGGACTGATCTTTTGGATGTTGACCTGATTACGGCTTGGTTTTGGTGTGCCATCGGTTGATGCCTTGTGCATTAGACACCGGCGCAATAGAAGTTGCTAATTACATTACATATAACAGGTTGAGTGACCTTGAACTACAAAGTCATGCGATGGTTACACAATGGTCCTACCAGGTTGTTTATAACGCTCTTGGATTTCCTCGACCCCAATGAGCCTACCTTGGACTGACACCTTTTTATCCTTCACCGATTACAAAATATTATTTGACAATAGATTACAAATGAACTGGAAAATCAAGGTCGTCCGATTGTCCTACAATGTTACAAATAATATTATCTTATTCGATTTCTTCTACCTGGAAAACCCTATCATAGACACAAAAATCACTTCTCTATTGCTTGTAGTTTCTGAGATCCTCTGCGATAAAATTTCTCTCAATGACCGGGAGCGCTCCTGAGTAGTTTCTTGAAGGGAATGAAAAGGCTGAGTTGACCTCAGGGAGGGTACCGGGAAGCGATCCCGGGTCCATTGCCTCTACACACCAGAGTGTTACCATTACCCTAAACCCCCTCCCAATATAAGTGAGGACATAATGAGACTTGGACCAACATTCAGAGCAGCACTTGACAAATGACCAAGTCAAACGGAGATTATTTATTTGCACCCATTGTCGCCAAAAGACTAGTGTCAGAAATCATCATCAAATATTCGTTTATTAGAAATTCAAGTTGACACAACTGAGAACAGATGATGATGACGATCACAAGTAATATAATTAGAAGCTTTTATCGCTAAAGCAACCATTATATGAGATGAAGTGGAATGTTTTGTAGAATCTCTTTATATAGTTCTGTTAATTACAAGTAGGATTTTTGTTTTTATATTGTTTTCAATTCCTAGGGTTTGTAAGTACTTTTGAATGTGCGGCATGTGTGACATTCCCAGAGAACATGCATCAGAAAGTCTGTTTGTGTCTATCTATGATAATACTTGGTGCTTTTTTTTACAGAGAATTCCAAGTGTGAGGAAGTATTCACATCCACCTGCCACTGGTGTTACATCACTTGTCACTTCAACAACTGACAATGTCGCTGAGAAAGTTAGCTTTAAGACAATGCTGCGGGCCATGGTGGCTCATATTTGGCCCAAAGACAAGCCAGAATTACGAACGAGAGTTGTGTTGGCCATTAGCCTACTCATTGGTGCCAAGGTATGTGTTGATTTGAATGTGATGCAATACTGTTTATAAATGTAGTGCACAGTTAGTTAAAGTATTTGTAGAGAACATATTGCACTGAACATTGAAGATTCTGCTTTTTTATGTGTGTCTTGTCGGTTTTGGGCTGCTGATCAAAAAACTCAACTGGAAATTTTCCTTTCATGTAGTGTTGTTTGGAGTTGCCTATTTTGTGGTGTCCTCACATTTTGAGTCTACTGTTATGTTGCCCTCAAAACTAGCTGTTTTATTTAGTTCAGGCATATCTGGGAATGCACTCAGTGCATGTTGTGACCTGCATACCATGCATTGGAAATAGTAAGGCTTTTGCAGGCTTGGGCTTGCTTAGCCAGGATGGATGCTCGCAGAGCAGACTGTAAAAACAGCTCACATACACAGATGCTATGCATTATATTGATTTAAGTTTGTACAAACTTGGATGCACATGTTTTACAGGCATAGACTGCATCGTGTGTAATAAATGCAACAATAGCATTATCATCTACAGGCAGAGCTTCTCATTTGAAAATAAAAGGCGATTTGAAAATCGATCGCGCTGGATTGCGTAGGCGATCGGTGCGCGATCGACCTCGAGAGCTTTTGTGTACAGCGTATTTTGTGTATCGTATTCGTATAGCTGCATATTATATAGTACTAATTTAGTAGGCCTATCTCAGTTCAGTTCATGTATTATAATAATAATCTTTTCTTTATTAAGCGCCTGACAAACGCACTGCGCTGTAAATTTACATGTTATGCAATTTAAATCTTAACTAGGCCTACTAACAGAACAGACAGCCTGCAATACATGCAATACATGCATTACTATTGATAGTATTATTAATCAATCAATCAATCAATCAAATCTCTTTTATTGAAGCCAAATGAAAAACACATAACATTTCAACATAAAGTATCAGGATTGGCCGCAAGAGGAGTCCCAAAAGGGATCAAGATCCCGCTAACTAGGGACACCTAGAACAACATTTCAGAAATATGAATTAGCTAAATCCTTGATAAACAGTGCAACATCAAGTTTCGTACAGCAATGCAAACAGTATAGTACATATTACACAGTAAATGATTAACTCGATTCAAAACACTATGAAAATATAAAGAAAAACTTAGTTTTAAATTAGTTTTCATATAGCGCCCCTTCACTGTGATCGACTCAGAAGCGCTCCTAGTCCAACCACGGCCAAATAAGACAGTCGTTAAGTTATTAAAGAAAAATGATGTGACCGCGTGAACTCTATTCACTAGGCGGAGCGAAACAGGGAGCTCATTCCAGTTAGGGTTGCCACCTTTTCGAACCAGGAAGTCGGGACGCAACTTTCTCGTAATCATCGACGTCGATGCTCACGAGTTACAATCATGCTTTTACAGCTCATTTAAAAGGCAAAACTGCACGAAAACTGCTCGAAAGTAAGTAAACTCGTTGTAAAGATATCATCTCCATCACTAATCGAAGAACAATTACCAGTAGTTAATACGGGTATTGTGTTTTAAGTCACAACATTTTGTTAGTTTTGGTCACACATCTGAAAGTCGGGACATTTCGCTGTCCCGACTAGGTCAAGTCGGGACACGGGACATTTGCCTCGAAATCGGGACTGTCCCGACAAAGTCGGGACGGGTGGCAACCCTAATTCCAGTCCTTATTATTCCACTTCGCACCGTCGCCGCCATAGTTGCTTTCAATAATTTCCGAAATTAGGGCCGTTACGAACTTAAAAAATAATGACGTTACGCGGGAATTGTCCACCGTGTTGTTATGACCAATCACATTGCACGAAATTGCAGCGAAACGCTGCGTTCCGAACACATTCACCAACGCCGCAAGTAAGCAAAAATTAAAGTAATGTAAATTAGGTAAATAAAACAATGGCTCCAGTTTCCTCTTGGAGTAAATCGATCGCGCTCGATTTGCGCGATCGATTTATCGATCCACCATACCTATGCTAGGCGATCGACCAAGGAGATCGATCGATCGATCGCCTCAAATGAGAAGCCCTGTCTACAGGATGATTCGTTACAGTAGAAAGGTTTCGTAGATGTCGCGAAAGCCACATTACATCCTGTTATGACTGCTTTGATTAAGAAATCATAATTATGAGCTCTACTTTGGTTGTAAAATTGGAGATAAAGACTGGGCTCCTCACATTTGCTGTGCAATTTATGCTGTCGATCTGAGAGCTTGGTTTAAAGGTATTTGGAAGCTGGAAGACTGCATCCAGTTATGGAATCCATATTTGAAACAGGACATTGACAACTGGAGAAAGTGGAAAGAAGAGCTACAAAATTGATTTGAGGGTATAAGGATTTAAGTTATGAAGAATGGTTGAAATGGTGTGGACTACAACAGTAGAGAGAAGGTGTCGTCAGAGGAGAGTCTCCTTGCAATGTCATTTTCGATAGACAATCTGCATAAAGAATTTAAGTGCTCCTCACTCCTCAGTCATGGTAACCCGAGATTTGTTCTTTATAAGGGTTGGTTTGAAAAATTCCTTTGTGCTTCTTTGAAATGATGACACTCATTTTACTAATTTGTGGTCGATATCATCTTTGTAATACATATCATCAGTTTAATACTGTATTTGGGGCCCTAAGGCCATGAAGCTTCAGCTTCATTAGTGTCATAGTAGATCTGCCTCTGGGGACTGAAGTTTGTCTAAACCAAAGCAGCTACTTGATTAAAGTCTGCAAGAATGGGGTTTGCTTTTGCTAGGTAGGAAAATAGCCTCTCTCTCTGCTGTGACATTGATGGGTTGTTCACGGCTTTGGGTTGCGAGCATGACCCACAGCAATGGCATCTTTTTATACATTTGTTACTGTTAAGCATGAAAACTGTCTTGTTGCATAATGTCCACCCTACAATGCAGTACACGTGAAAGAAAGCATGCATCGCTTATAATCATTCCTCATTCTTGATTTGCACTCTGATATGCCAACGTCTCCACTTGGCTCATTTCTCACCGAAAACTCTATGTTACGGCATAACCGAAATCCGAATCGTTAAACCGATTTTGCTGATTTTTGGACTACCCAGAATTATCCGGAATTGGCATTTGTAACCCGCTGCCTTTTTGATGATTTCCGACATGTGCACAGATCATTCGTTGGATAACTAATTATGGTCGCGGCCTGCCGTTATCAGCCAGATGGCTTTATTAATGACCTTTGCCAGTTCTCGCTATACAGTGACCGCCTTCATCAGACAGTTCAAGGTCTTAATAGATACACTGAGGGAAGGAGGGCTACGATTAATCTGAAATTGTGGCTGACTCATCTGGTGAGAGGGATGAATTCAAACCTGAAGGAGAGAGAGACAGAGACAGAGAGAGAGAGAGAGAGAGAGAGAGTCTTGTCGAGATCTCTTGCAACACCTTTCACCGACCAGCCGATCTGCAACCTGCCAAATCGACCACAGGCATGGCCTTTAAACTCCCGTTAATTGGGTGATTGGTCTTATTTTTTGGACTGGTCTTTTTAATGTCGGTCTATTTGGCCAGATTACAATCTTTATTACTAATCGGGCCTATACTAGCCGGTATAATCGACAAAAAACTAAAATCGGGGTATCCGGACGATTGGTCATAGGACGATTGGTCATAGGACGATTGGTCATACGGACGATTGGTCATAGGACGATTGGTCATATGCCGCTAATAAACCGACATAATTCGTTGTAGTCGTTAGTTATGGACATTCTTAGTTTTAAGCTTAACGCACCGAGGCATGCATCGTTTTTAGACAAATACGATCAGTGCCAATCAACACACTTATTAGGGTAATACTTACATGGATCAACTCACTTCAAAGAACTTAACGTTTGGTCGAAATAGTACACGTTTTACCCGTATGTAACTCAAGTATGAAAGGTATCAATTAGGGACATTGATCGTTTTCAGATAAATACAATCAGTGCCAATCAAGAAACTTATTAAGATAATTACATGCAGGCTTCAACTCACGAAAGATCGTGTCATGCGGGCAGTGGGAACATACGGGAAAACCGACATTCTCACATATCTGCGTGCCTTGTCTCATGTTTCATTCAAGTAGTGAAAAATCTGTTGACGTTCTAGACTTTTACGTATTGTTCGTATTTTGTATTACGTTTTTCACAGTAAAATGATCCAGTAAATAGTTTTCATGTTTTAAAAACTTCTTTGTTTTAGCCTTCGATAGCCTTCGATAGTCCCATCGCCGATAGGACCTATGACCGGTAGGCCCTATGACCAATCGTCCTATGACCAATCGTCCGTATGACCAATCGTCCGTATGACCAATCGTCCTATGACCAATCGTCCTATGACCAATCGTCCTAGAACCAATCGTCCTAGAACCAAAATCGGTTATGCCTACTCTCTATGCTGCTATTGTATTGTGATGATATGCTTCAACCATTGTATTGTGGTGATATCTTTGCTTTTACCAGCTACGTCAACTCTGCTGCTGCCTCTCCTTTCATGCTGCCTCTACTTTAATTCACACGCAAATCTGCACCAGGGTGGGTTTTGGTAACACCATCTTTGCTGGACTTTCACTAGGTAATATTTTGAAGCTTCAGTCTGTTCTTAATGCCTCTACCATCTTATTGGAAGTGTCTCCAGGTTTGGGACAAGCACACGCGGAATGGCTATCAAAGACAACGCTTGAATTAATGGATGAGAGAAGAGCATACAAAAGCAGAAGACGGGAGAGCAAAGATATGGCGAGACATCATAACTACCTGTGTCGCACGGTTAAGAAAAGTGCTAGAGAGGACAAAGAAAAGTTTATAAGAGAAATATGCAGTGGCGTAGAAAGGGACAGAGCTAATAATAAAATAAGAGCAGTGTATGAGGGAGTAAGACGAATCACGCAGACACATGCCCCTAGGGTGGGTTCAATCAAGGATGAACAGGGGAAGATACTCACCGATCAGGAGGATGTCAGGGACAGATGGAAGGAGTACTTCAATAAACTGTACAACGACCCAAACAAGACAGATGACAGTTACCTGCAGAGTATCAAGGGGATGGAGAGCACGGAAGAGGACTTGATGCCTCTGGGAGAGGATGAGGTGGAGGCAGCCATTCGCAAAATGAAACACAGGAAGGCACCGGGCCTGGATAATGTTACAGCGGAGGAAATACAGGCAGGAATGGAAGGAATGGGAATCAAGATCATGCATAGGCTATGCCAAATGGTGTGGGAAAGAGAGGTGTTGTCTGCGGAATGGAAAAGAGCAATTATTATACCCATACATAAGAAAAAGGACAAGCTAGAGTGCGCAAACTACAGAGGGATAAGTTTGCTTTGCCACAGCAGCAAGATTTTCTCAACAATCATATTGCATCGGATTAGAAAGAGGACTGAAGAGATTATGTCGGAGGCACAGGCAGGATTCAGAGTTAATAGAAGTACAATTGATCAAATCTTTACTCTAAGACAACTGGCAGAGAAGTATGAAGAATTTGGGAAAGAACTATACATCTGCTACATAGATTTCCGTAAAGCCTTCGACAGCGTGTGGAGAGAGGGTTTGTGGAGGGTTATGAGGCACTATGGATACCCCGAGAAGATAGTAAGAATCTTGGAAAATGTGTACAAGGACACCTTTAGCGCTGTGAGAGTGAACGGCAGGGTTGGATTGGCTTGCAAAAGCGGCCCGGGAAATTTGGTCATGGGCGGGCCAGGGCGGCCCACATCAGTGAACGCTGAAGGCGCGAAACCTTTCAGGATAAAATTAATCCGATAAGGGTCTGAATGGTGCCGACCCGCCAATATTTTTTTGTAACATTTTAACATTAAATAGCTTTTTAGCTATTAATGGGCCAAATGGCATAAATATTGTTAAATGAATATTAAAATATTAACAAAATCTAAGCATATGCGTTTTAATTTTTGATTTGTCGTAAATTCGTTATAATGTTTGGAACAACTGCTGCATTATGTAGGTGCACGGTTTGGTTTATTTAAAAAAAACTTAACATTATGATGTATGTATGAGCAGTTGTTATAGCGCCCTTCAAAATTTCTACTCAGAGGCGCACCAGACTACAGCGCGGACACTGAATCGGAGTTTCACGCTGAAGCGCATGAGCTATTGAGAGTGAAGGACTTGCCCAGGGTCTCTACGCGGCGGCTTCAGGTGGATTCGAACCCGCAACCCTCCGGCTGCAAGGCACCGAACATACCCCTACAATACCGCGCCCCACATAGAATTAGTAGACACAATTTCACAATCACACAAGCAGTTTTTCATTGTATTGCTCAGTACCTGCTTTAGGTACAGTCGATATAGGCGGCGGCCTAGAGCGGTATGTTTCAAGGGCGACAAATTTCGGTTTAATAGTGATTTTATACTTCAAAATGAATAGAACAATGTTTTGTCTTAGAAAACTAAAATAAATTATTGATCAGCATTCATGAGTGAGGGACGGCATTTTGTCCTTGCCTATAATACAAAACTGTCAAAGATCGCCACTGGTATTACTAGTTGACGCCAAGAGTCAACGAAGTCATCATTATTAATTCTGAAAAGGAAGATCCTTTTCACAAGCCATCAGCATGAAATACTCCAAACAATTGCGCTGTCAAAATACGTTCAAAACTTGTCAACGAATACAGGAGAGTTTTCACTTTATACCGGACATCATTATTAATTAGAATTAAGAAGTAGAACTAAAATATAATAATTTTAAATTATATCTTTTCTATTCTGGTAGCCGGTCCGCCGTACCGGCCCGCCGGCCTACCGGCCCACCGGGAATCTCCCGGTGTCCCAGCGGCCCAGTCCAAGCCTGGTGAACGGAGAACTATCGGATTGGTTCGAGACCATAGTGGGAGTATTACAGGGCTGCGTACTATCACCCTTGCTTTTCAGCATATTCCTGGAACTGATCATGGCCAGGGCCCTGGAAGGAACAGAGGAGGGAGCTGTGATTGGAGGAGAATTGATAGGTGACTTAAGATTTGCGGATGACATAGCACTGCTGGCGGAGCAGGCGGCGGGACTACAGGAGGTAGTGACAAGAGTGGTGGAGGTGAGTCGAAGGATGGGTATGGCGATAAATGTAGTGAAAACGGAAAGCCAACTAGTGGGCGGCGGAGACAAGAGGTTTACACTAAAGGTGGATGATCAACAGCTGGCACAGACGGACAGCTTTGTTTACCTGGGGGAAACATCTGTACACAGGGAGGATCGGGGAAAGATATAGAAAGAAGAATCGGATTGGCCAGAGGAATATGGCAGGCGCTGGGAAAGGTTTGGAGTTCGAGAGAAATAAGCAGAGGTACAAAGGTCAGGCTATATGAAACGCTGGTGCTGAGCGCATTGCTGTACAATTCGGAGACTTGGACACTAAAGGAGACACATAAGCAGCGGTTAAGGGTCTTTGAAATGACGTGCTTGCGAAGGATTGAGGGAGTGACGAGAAGAGACAGGATAAGAAACAGGGAGATACACAAGCGATTAAGCATTCAGTATGACATAGTCAGCAGGATACAGAACAGACGGCTGCGATACTTTGGACACGTAACCAGAATGGAAAATGACAGATATCCAAAGATAGCTCTCAACGGATATGTGCATGGGAAAAGAAAAAGAGGAAGGCAAAAGAAACGATGGATGGATATGATAAAGGAGGACTGTGGAGAAATGGGCTTGTCGGTACAGGAGGCTACGCACCGGGCATACAACAGAGAGGGATGGAGGTCTTCCATAAACGAGCGGCTTATGCGTGCGGGAGCATCGCCAAGGCCATAAGTCAAAAAGTAAGTCAAGTCCAGGTTTGGCCATATAGCTTCCTTTATGTGGGATACTTTGCACTGACTCCCTATACAGCAGTGTATTCAGTTTAATATCCTGACCCTTATGTGCAATTGTATGGTTTGCTCTCCTCCCCCGTCATACCTTAGGATTTCTGTATT
The DNA here is from genome assembly GCA_020284085.1 of Aporrectodea caliginosa. Lineage (NCBI taxonomy): Eukaryota > Metazoa > Annelida > Clitellata > Crassiclitellata > Lumbricidae > Aporrectodea > Aporrectodea caliginosa. The sequence goes on along the minus strand of JACEVL010000384.1, from coordinate 1,479,419 downwards.
TCAGTATCCTTGGTCCCAGGTGGTCATGGCACCCTTTGGTCAGCTGCCCATGGACTCCTGACTGTCTCTCATAAGCATACCACTACAGCTCAGTCCAGAAGTTTTGCCTGCATTGGACCACCAGCTGGAACAGCCTTTCTCGAGCGCTCTGGCTCTAGCTCCTCAGTTTGTCTCTTCCACAGTTTCGCAAGCGTCTGAAATCTGTATTTTTCGTCAATAATTTCACTGGTTTGGGTTGGGAGCACCACCAATAGGGCATAACCGAAATCCAACTCGGGAAACCGATTTTGCCGATTTTTGGACTATCTGTAATTATCTGGATCTGAAATGTCTAACCCGCCAGTTACTAAAATTTGCTTTTTCCATGGTTTTGCTACCGAGCTATTGCAATTTATAGACCACTGACCATCTAATAATAATTTTGACAGTGACGGTCCTTTATTTGATGTCCATATATTTGGGCAGACAGCAGTCACAGTTCAATTAATCTACTGCTTCAATTACTCATAAACGGCTGCGTTTAGTTACATTCGAAACTGCTGAAGGGTTTTGTCTTTGATGTAATTGGAAACTTTAACAATAGGCCATTCGCTTGGGTTGTTAAGTTCAGGACTTCCTTTACCCAGCGTGTCACAGTTGTGATCAATGAAATGGCCATTAACTGGGTGATTATTCTTTGATGTCCGTCTGTTTGGCCAGTCGGCTGTCAGTTCAATGAGCCATTTGTCTCACTGTTCAAAAAGAATCTGGCTCTTGTTGGCTTTGACTATTAAATTAACTTTATTAAATTACTATTACTCTACATGTATACAGTGATATTTTCGTTAACGAAAACTAAAATTAGAAGTAAAAATAAAGGATTTCGTTAACGAAAATTAAAAGTAAAAGTAGGAATTATTTTGGCTTCAAAAACGAAATTAGGAATTAAATTATGAATTATTTGCAGAACTAAAATTATGAATGAAATTAGGAATTATTTTCAGAAGTAAAATTATTTTACTTCTTGTGGTCCTTAAGTTGAGATGAAGCAAAGGGTGAAACAGTTATTTAGAAAAAGATATGCCAGCATCGCTGTATGTCCCGAAGATAGGAGATTACTTGTAAACATCAATGCGCAGTTTCACCTGCATTGCAGAACTTTAAATTTATCAATATGAAACTAAAGTCACAAACAACATCAACATTGTCCAGCAGCTGCAGCAACCAAGACTGTGTAACAACTCAGGTGGATCGTTATATGGCAGAGTTACAGTATATTGAAGAATGTATGGACATCAGGGAGAATGATACTAGGAATACTCTTGCTTCCTGGAAGGAAAGGCAAACTTCGTACAGCAAAATTGCACCATTGCAGAGGATCTTTTGTCGGCTCCAGCCACACAGGCCTTTGTGGAAAGAATTTTTTTTATGTGGAATCTTGACTGATGGACGAAGAAATCGCATGAAACAATCTCTGGAAATGAGAGTGTTCTTGAAATTGAACATAGATATCTTATACGTGCATGTAGTAACGTTAAAATACGTTTTACTGCACTGAAATTAATAATTATTTGGAAAACTAAAATAAGAAGTAAAATTAATTGAGAACTAAAATAGGAATGATAAGTAAAATTATTTGTGAAGTAAAATTAGAATTAGAAGTAAAATTCAAGGACACAGAACTGAATTAAAACTGAATTAGGAATTATTTTGAGAAGTAAAATATCACTGCATGTATATATATACACTTTAAAATTTAGTTATTCAACGCAAGATATGTGCTGCGCATGTCATCGGCCATGTTGGTCGCTGATCGACTTCTCAGTCATTTCGACAGATTATTTAGTCAAAACGCAGAATTTTCTCAGTAACTTTGGAGATGTTGGAGTTTTCTGGTGCTAGATTTGCGTGCCAGACTTATTCGTCGGTTTTGCAAAGGATTTTGTGCGTTTAGGGGTCATTGCATAATTACGTAACGCCGAAAATGACCGTTTTGACCCACCCACCCACCCTGTAACGCTTCGTAACGTTTCCCTAGACCCACCCACCCACCCTCCCCAGCGTTACGTAATTATTGGTACGAGAAATCATGTTAGATTTACTATGTGAAAGCGCAAATAATTCATATTTTTCGGTTTGCCCAAACGGGAGAACAGATATGTTGATCTGAACTTCCGCTGGTGCCTGCTACCGGATCTTCTTCGGCTACTTCGGCACCTGTCGGCATTGGATCCTTCGGCAGCAGTTTATTAAACACTAACTTAGTGTTGATTTATACTATTGAGTGTTTTAGTTAGATCTAAGTTTTAAATCAATAGCACGAAGTTTGAACTTCGATCACATCGTGTCTAAGGTGTCATTCGATGTTAAATTTAAAATTAATTTAGGCCTATAACTACACTGTTGGTAAAAGCGTTACGTAACGTTCAGGTCGACCCACCCACCCACCCTCGTAACGTTTCGTAACGTTTTCAAGGACCCCACCCACCCACCCTGGAGCGTTACGTAATTATGCAATGACCCCTTATGCGTTTTGTTCGCAAGTCAACTTGTCGCCATGTGACTGCATCAAGCCCATCTGATGTGTACAGTCGAGCCTGAGTCAAACGGACGTGTATGCCGCCTGTAGCTGAGTGTTTACTTCTCGGTGGAGGACGACGACACGAGCCATTGGAGTGACCTCGACCTTCAGTCACTGGACGTGCTTCAATCTACCGACCGACCAACAACAAATCCCTTTTATGTGCATTCCTGTACCTCGACGAATAGCCGGGCGTGCGTCATCTTCCACCAGTGAGGGACTACTCGCCGGCATCATCACCGTGTTTGCGAACGCTCTCACTTGTGCGCACTCTACTCTATCGACGCAACTTGGCTCAGAGACTCCGAACATCCATGCCATCTTCAGCTTTCGACGGGAATCCGTTGGTTGGTTCCATGCGTATGCGTTGGCCCGCCAGTTGTGACTCTTCTGGCTTACCGACAGTTACTGTGCATTGTTTTGCTAACTGCTGTAATTTTTTTTTCATAATGACATTTAACATCATATAGGCTAGCATAGAGAGTGCTTTTGAGTAGATATCTTGAAGAGGCGATATATAAATTCTCAGAATGAATTGAATGAATATCGGCGTATTGGATTTATAGATAAATCAGCGAACGAAATAGCGCTATATAAATTATCTTTAATGAAGAACAATAACAAGAACTTGTTTTTTTACAGCTTTCTTTTTTTTTATTTCAAATTTTTGACAAAACAGCCTAATTTTTGTACTAGTATATGTTAACTTTTAAAATATAATACATGCATACTTTAATATTATAACAGTGAGATTTTAACAGACTTGTATACGAGACATAAAACTCGAGACTGAGACCGAGACAGTGGGGTTCGAGACCGAGACAGTGGGGTCCGAGACCGAGACGAGACACCAGGTCCGAGACAGTTCGAGACAGTTCAAAACGAGTGAAATGCACATTGGACCCAAGTCCCGAAACAATTTTTCTCAACTTTTGAAGTCTAATACACTTAAGGGTCAAGTCACTGAAATCAGACGATCACCTGAATTGCATAAACTATAAAGAAATTAAATATTTCAGCCATTCTGAAATCTTCTAAATGATTCTAAATTTAACCAACAAAATTCCATATAGGCCGTAGGCCTATTAGCGATTTAGCGACATAAGTCACATCACTCACCTTGAGAAACTAGATGTTGTTCCAAGCATTTCGCTTATGTTGGCTTTACACAAATGACAAACGGCATGCCATTTATTTTGTTTTTCATTGATTTGAATGCAAATTTCAAGATTTCAGGTTCTTTATGAGACATTTTAAGATATTTGGAAATTTTGGACTGAAAGTGCAAACTTAAGACTTCTTTTTTCAATACTCTTAAATCTTAATACCAGAAACACCGCTTTTTAAAAACTTCCTGTCTGTTTGGCACTTCCGATTAACTAGTTATCCGTTCGGCACAAGACAATTTTATAGCGCAATACTATACAAAGTTCCGAACAAAATACAGTTTGTACGAGAACTTTGGAGATTGCTATTACAAGAGAACAAGACTTTCGCTTCAAGACAGTTTCCAAAAAGACAAGACTTTCGCTTCGAGACAGTTTCCAAAAAGTCAAGAAATGATCTCGAGACCGAGACCAAGACCGAGACAGTGGGGTCCGAGACCGAGACATCAAAAACCTGTCTCGAGACGTCTCGAGACCGAGACAGTGTCTCGAGACAATACAACTCTGGATTTTAATACAACTTGTCGATTATGAAAGTACACCTGTTGCTGTTTTTGTTTACATCTAACCCACCGTAATGTATCTGTGTAAGACACAACAAAATATATTTTAACAAATACATGCTTTATTACTTCTGGAATCAGAATCGGCAAATAATGGCCTATATTATCCGGTATCCAGAATCGGTAAAAAAACTGAAATCAGTTATGCCTACCACTGATGAGTGTTTTTCTAGAAGTGGTGCTTTATAAATGTCATATCACAATTACAAATACCCAGCTATTTCTTTCATTTAATAACTCCTCTTCTTATTCAGCTTATTTACTTGCTTCTTTTTTGGTGATATTAGTCTTAGATGACCAATTACAAGCTTACATGAATGCTTCTAAGACTGAGGGCAACGTATGCACATTTGCCTGGCAGGTTGTTCTCCATTTTACCTCAATGATCTTTGCGTTTCAGTATCTTCCTTTCCCGGTTGCAGATTTCTCCGCTCTGCAACGCATGGTGACTTGGTTGTTTCACCGCCCCACACTTCCATGGTCCAGCACAGAAGTTTTGCTATGGTCGGCCCATCCTGCTGGAACAAGCTACCTTAAGAACCTGCGACGTGAGCTTCTCAGCCTCTCTTTGCCACTTTTCTGCAAATGCTTGAAGACCATTTTGTTCGATCATGGTTTTATTGTGTTAGGTTGGGAGTGCCCCTGATGAGTCTCTCTTAAAGCGGTGCTATATGTGAATTTGCAATTACCATTCTGAATTCCTCCTCTTGGCCCAAGTCAACTTCTCCACAAAGTTGATTGGCTAACGTTTCAGTTAGGTGGATTGAGTGCTGATTGTACTGAATGTGCACAATTTGGGTATAACTTTCGCTCCACCATGCCTTTCTCTGATCATGCCTTCTCTGATCATGTTAAAATTGTATGCCAGTAAGCTCCCTTTCACATTCAAAATATTCATAGAATGAGATTCACTTGTTTCAAACTGTTTTAGTCTTACACACAGCTGCTCTGGTTTCTTACCGTCTTCACTACTACATCTCAGTTCTCGTCGATATTTAGTAGTCATGGAACTTACTGGGTGCTTCATCCTCCCTGTGCAGGTCTGCACATCAGCCAATGCAGCTTCTCCATTCGTCTCTGCTTCTTCCCACAACAGCTCCATTCTGCAAGCACCCAAGTCAACTGTGATGGTCTTTGTCTAATTCATCGTGGTCTTCCCCTTCTCAGTTTCCCTTCAGAGATCCAGATCATAACTTGGTTGGTTCTTCTATCATTCTTCATACAAACTGCATATCCCATCCATTTTAATCTTCTCTTCCTGATAGTGTTTTCTATATCCTCTTCTCCTGCCACTCTCATGTAATTTTATTTGATATTTAATTTTAGCAGGCCATGAAACAAGCAGGGTTCTCCTCAGCTACCTACATCCTGCCTCTGTTGTTTGCCACTTTTATTAAGTAAGTAGCCTTCATTTGCATCTGACACATGCATTACATTCTATGTTGTTCATCAGTATGCCAATGATGTCCAGCTGTACTTGACATGCCCCCCCCCCCACCCACATCTGACACACTCGTGTGTGGTGAGAAGATCCAGGCAATTGTGGAGGAAATGTAGACCTGGATGTCCTCCAACTGGCTGAGGCTGAACCCAAAATAAACTGAATTGTTATTGCTGGGCACAGGACAGGCATGTTCAAGGACTGAAAGAGGCAATTGAAACGGCAATCCAACACATTGTCTGGGATGAGACCTGGGAGTACGGTACTTCTTGATGAAGACCTGTCTCTGCAGGAGCATCAATTCATTCGGCAGATTGTGCTTCTATCAACTCTGCCAGATTAGAGTCATATGGTGAAATTTATCATTTGACACCGCTGTGACTCTTCCACTTCTTTGTGCTGATGCACCTGGACTATTGCAACAGTGTCCTTGAGGGTCTGCCCAGGTTCTGGATAGGACAGCTTCAGTCCATCCTCAACTGTGCCACCCGAGTCATTGCTTAGCTGCCAAAATTCTGGCATATTTTGATTTATATACGAGATACGTTGCACTGGCTCCCGATTGAGGACAGGATCACATTCAAGATCATCCTCATGGATGGTTGGTGCAGCCTCAGAGTACATCAGGAAGCTCTGTCTTCCCATATCCAGCCAGCCAGGTCATCAATCCTAACTTCCTGCAGCTTGTGGGGATTGATGGTCCCGCGCTCTCATACATCGATGCGGGCACACCGTGCATTCTTATGTATTGGACCATCATGCTGGAACAGTCTTCCATTAACAATCGTAACCTTGCACCGCATGCAGCTCAGTCGCATCTGTTTAGATCTGTTAGGCAGTTATGTTTAGTGCCTTTGTGAGGTTCTTGTAAGGTGCTATATAAATGACCATATACAATACATACAACAATTGCATACATTTCTTAAATGAACTATAACAGGTGCAGACTATAAACTATATTGGCCAGGTCTCAGAGCCGTAAAGCAATATCTCGACACTTTGGCATCGTAAAGACAAATCTTAATCTTCATGCTGTATCCACTGTATCAAGCTTCTTCCATATCAATCCTCCCAACTGCAGCATTTGCCTTCCTTATGCATATTTGATCTATATCTACTTATCACAACTTTTAACCGGTATGGTATAATATGGGTAGTCAGGTATAGTAAGATGTCAACCATTAGGTGCTATTGCTAGAGCTGCCGTCCTGAGCTATTCGAGCATCATATTCATTCAGATTGGTTCTGTGGCCAATTGGCTGACTGTTGATGTCTGACTCTCCTGCAATGACTGATGGCCCATTGGGAAGGTGGACTCACCATTTGTGCAGGAGCACACAGCGTTTGGATGGTATAACTGATATACAGGGTGGGCCAAAAAAAAGTAACCCCAAAAGTTTTTTGCTAATATTTCGGCCAAAAGTAAGAATTTTTAAATCAGGTTTCACAAGCTTAAAGGTAATTCATAGTAGTACAATGGCCAAATTTCAACAAACAATGTCAAACAGAACAAAAGTTGTATCGCTTTTAGTGAGTCCACCCACTGTTTTTTGATGGTCCAAAAACATGTAATGCAACAAAAGTAGCAGAAAACGATTTTATTAAGTCACATCTCAAATATTGTTATCAAACAAACTTGATATTGCCAGGTAATTATTATTATTTAGAAAAGAAACAGGGTGCCACCATAGCTGCGCGTCACTTTGACGTAATTTAGCAAAAAGGCGATGAAGTTGGTAAATAAAGAATTTTTCAGATTAATAATTTTTTTTTATTAAAGCAATGAAATTGAAATTTCTAAAAACTAAAAATGGACAAGGTGTCGATGACAGACAAAATGCGTATGCAGCAGACACTTCATTAGCAGAGTCTTTGAGCTAAAGCTATAATCTCTGCTCACTCTGATAAATAGTGAAAGCTGAGTACCGTTAAAACAATATGCCGCCGCGTTGATACAAGGGGTTGGGCATTGGTACGTCGTAAGGGCAGCGGAAGGCCGAATTATGCCCGCACTCCAACAAATGGATTACGATGTGTGGGGAGCTTAGCTGGATAAATACCACAATCTGCGACCAATGCCAAAAACGATAAGAGAATTGAAGGTCGCATTCAAGTCGATATTGGAAGATTTACCTCTGGAACCCATCAACCAGGCGATCAAAAACCTTACAAAGAGACTCAGAACATGTGTGGGTACTGGTGGAGGACACATTGAACAGAAGTTGTGAAGTAATATCACGTTTGTTTGATAACAATTATTTGAGAAGTGACTTAATAAAATCGATTTTTTTTACTTTTTGTTGTGTTACGTGTTTTTGGACCATCAAAATACAGTGCGTGGACTCACTGAAAGTTATATAACTTTTGTTGTGTTTGAAATATTTTGGTGAAATTTGGCCATTGTACGTAAATATGAATTACTTTTCGGTCTGTAAAACTTGATTTAAAAATTCTTACTTTTGGCCGAAATATTAGCAAAACACCTTAGGGGTTACTTTTTTGCCCACCCTGTATATCAAAAATGGACCTAACAGTCAACACAACATTGTCAAACTTCGTTATACCTCTATGCACGAGACCTTTACAAATGTTCATATAATTTCCAGTACAACTTACACACTATAAAGAAATAATTCAAAATTCTTACACTTATGCGCAACTCTCTGCTCGGGGTAGCTCCTTCATACCTTCAGGCCTTATGCACATCGGTTTCTACACTCCCTGGTCGCTCTGCTCTGCGCTCTGCCGCCAGAGGCCTTCTGGTTGTCGCTCGCATGCATGGTGCAACTGCTCAATCCAGGAGCTTTGCTTATGTCTGCCCCTCTACTTGGAACCATCTTGCGTCTTGAGCTCCTCAGCCTTTGTCTTCCTCTGTTTCGAAACGCCTGAAGACTATCTTATTTGTTAGAGCCCTGGGTCGGGAGCGCCTCTGAATCTCTGAGTGGCGCTATACAAATGTTCAATTACAATTACAATTACAAATACCAATGTTCGAAACTTCAAGTAGCCCATAGCAGTCCACTTTATATACATGCATCTAGTCTTTGAATAAGCTTTAAAACAGTAGGCCACTTTTACCTATAGATACTAACATACTCAGAAACTGCGTATATTTATACACTTACGAAGACAACAGTAAGGAAAAGGAAAGAACTTCTTCTCTGCTTCTCCAACTTCCTCCAACTTCCTTCAGATCTTGTGACCGTCCTCCCTGAGTGCGTCTTTCAGCTTACTCTGATGTTCAGTGACTTACAAAAGCTCCCTCTAATTGGCTTCTCCTCTTGTCCACGTGCACAGCCGCCCATCCAAGCCTGACACTGGTCCCTAGGCAAAGTCTTAAACATAAAGGCCATTTTGTGACAGACATATTATTGTGACATTGGTTGTGCACTATTATGCATTACAGGATTTGTAAAAAGTGTTACTTAATATTTCAGGTGATGAATGTACAAGTTCCTTTTATCTTTAAGTATTTGGTGGACTGTCTGAACGATTCAGAAAACTTTCTCAACCTGGCTACACCACAGAATACTATAATTACAATGGTTTCGGCTCTTGTTCTTGCGTGTAAGAATTCAACTTTATCAGATCTGTTGTGTGGTCTTAGACATATATATTATATATATACTATAATTTGAAATAGTTATACATCAGGTTGTATTGTATTGTATTTGATCATTTATAAAGCGCTTCTCATAGCATAAGCCTTTCAGAAGTGCTCTCAGTGCAAGGTACTTTGAGAAAAAAGGAAGGTTTTAAGGTGAGAGAGAGAGAGAGAGAGAGAGAGAGAGAGAGAGAGAGAGAGAGAGAGAGAGAGAGAGAGAGAGACAGAGAGAGACAGAGAGAGACAGAGAGAGACAGAGAGAGAGAGATATGCTACCAGAGAGTATTGTAGAGTGTAGAGAAGGAGGAAGTCTATGCCATAGAGAGGGACCTATGGACACAAAGGATCTGGATTGAGCCATTGTAGTCCCTAGGGGAACAAAAAGGTCAAGCCGGTCAGAGGATCTGAGAGGACGCTTTGACGTGTCAGAGAGGGGGCAGAGAATTTGGTGACAAAGATATTTTGGAGCGAGACCCAGTTGAGATTTGAGCATGAGAATGAGAACTTTAAATTGGATGTGCACAGAGCCAATGAAGTTGTTCGGCCATAAATGTAGAGATGTGAGAGAATCGAGGAGGCGAGCTATAAGTCTGGCAGCAGCATTCAGTACAGACTGAAGAGGAGATAGGCGAACCTTGGGTAAGCCAACAAGGAGAGGATTGTAATAGTCAATTCGAGAACAGACAAAAGCGTGGACAATTGAGGTGAAGGTAGATGATGAAACAGATCTGCGAATAGTTCTAAGACGCCTAAGTTGGAAGTAAAAAGAGCAGGTAAGCTTGGATATGTGTTCACTGAAGGTAAGAGAGCTATCTAGGGTGACACCCAAGTCACGGAAACAATAGATGAGAATGTGAAATGCAGAAACTTCTCAGAGAGCAAGGTATAGTCGAGTTTCAGGAGTTGCTGTAGTGTACCAAACCAAATAAGTTGGGTTTTGGAGGAATTTAAAGAAAGGCGATTAGAGGACATCCACAGATGGAGATCCTGGGAAACAGCGTCAATGTGACTAGCAAGAAGGAGTTGAGCAGAAGGGGGCCCATGGACAGAACCAAGGACAGAACCCTGAGGAACACCCAATTTAACAGGGGCCCACTGAGTTCTTGAGTCACCAGAAATGATCATTTGAGTGCGATCAGACAAGTAAGACGGAAGCCAAAGAAGTGGGGAACCTATGCCTGGACATCATCAAGAAGTGGGGAACATATGCCTGGACATCATCAGCGAAACGATGGCCGTTAGCCGAATGATTTTGGAAAAGGGAAGGAATACCAGCCGTGTATAAAATAAATAAGAGGGCTCCAAGGACAGAACCCTGAGGAACACCCAATTTAACAAGGACCCACTGAGTTCTTGAGTCACCAGAAATGATCATTTGAGTGCGATCAGACAAGTAAGACGGAAGCCAAAGAAGTGGGGAACCTTTGAGTCCACAGGAGGTCTCAAGGCGTTGGAGTAGAATTTCATGGTCGACCATGTCGAAAGCCGAAGAAACATCAAAAAGAGCAAGAAGAGTGAGCTGAGACCTATCAGCAGCTAAATAGATATCAGAAAGTAGAGAGCAAAGGGCTGTTTCTGTGGAGTGATAAGCCCTGTAACCAGACTGATGGGAAGGGAGGAGTCCTGAATGTTCAGGATAGGGGAGAAGCTGCATGGAAACCAGTCGTTTTAAGGTTTTGGAGAGAAATTATAAGTTTTAAATGGGGCGGAAGTTCTGACAAAGGTTAGGGTCTAGGTTTGGCTTCTTGAGTGCTGGAAAGACTAAAGCTCGTTTTTATGAAGCAGGAATGCAGCCCTCTGAGAGTGATCTATTAAAGAGATACAGAAAGAAAGGAACAATATCATCAAGAATATCTGTGATAATAAAAGGGGGAAGAGGGTCCAATTCACTTGATTAACAGAAGTCAAAACTGAGCGGAGATCCGAGTCCAAAATGGGTCGGGAACCTTCGAAGACAGATGTTGTTGGGGAAAACGTTGGAGGAGGAGCATCAGCTGTAGAGGCTCGAAGACGATCGGTCTTGGCAGTAAGCATGTCAAGAAAGTCATTGGCGGAGAACGCGGGGTCTCCAAGGGACGAGACAGTCGACCAAGAAGACCCGAGATGGAGGACCACAGGCGCTTTGGATTCTTGGCATTACGAGAAAGCAATTGTTCCCAGTAGGCAGCCTCTTTGTGGTGGTAGAGTCGATGAAGAGTGCGTAGCTGGGTAATCCAAGCCAAACGGTCACCAGGATCTTTGGACCGGTGAAATCGTCTCTCAGCACAGCGGGTGCGGTGACGTGCCTGATGGCATTCTCCATTGAACCAAACAGCCAACGGTCGAAGACGGGTCTTAACGCTGCGACGAGGAAGCATCGTATCAAGCAGGAGCGTCGTGGTGTTGGTGTAAAGGTCAAACAATTGGTCAACCGTAAGAGCATCAAGAGTCTCACGAGGCGAGAGGAGGTGGGAGTTGCGGAGGGCAGCGCTGATAGCATGAGAATCGAAGGATTTCCACCCCCGCAGCATCCGAATAGAGTGGATAAGTTGAAGATGGACGGAAGGAAGGATGAATTGTACGAACGAGTTGTCAGAGCTATACAAATCCAGGAACTGGCACACAATATTACCAATCTTTACAGAATATCTCATGAGTCTAAAATGAGGACTGGTAGGTTTCAGACCCAGTCATATGGATGCATATCCAGTATATATATATATCCAACATTGGATATATATATACAGGGTGGCGCAAAGAAAGTGGGACCGCCTAGAATAATTTCAAATAATGAATTTTTTAAGAAGAACAAGTAAAGTGTTGCCAAATGCTAATTTATACAAAATCAGAAATCAAATTCAATGTGTCCTCCTCGGTTTTCAACAGGTTTTTCTAAGTTTACGTCTGTGCCACTGGTCAATGCTTCTGTTTATAAACTGCTGATAGAATTTTTGCCACTCTTCAACGATGGCCAGCTTCAATTGATCTATTGTTGCAAATTTACGATGAATGTAGACTTTTTGTTTGAGGGCACCCAAATAGCATAATCTACCGGGTTTAGGTCAGCGCTATTTGGGGGCCACGTGTCTGCTAAGTAACTGTTGACTTCGCTGCAGGCTTTTTAATTTGCAGTTTTCGTTTATAACCTGCCCTATTGTATACGCTTTTGCACGGTTGAAGTTGCAAATCTTGCTTTATAATGCGTTGCACTGTTCTACGTGATATGCCAGTTTCTCTTTCAATTTCCGTGGTCTCCTGTGGCTGTGCAATGATCCTCATCATCCTGGCTGCAGATCAGCTCACTCACACACCTAATATTCCGTGCTGTTCTTATAACGAACTTTGGGCGGCCGCTTCCTGATTTATGCGCTGTCGTACCATCGGCATCAAAGTCGATTAAAACTTCTATTACTCAGGCTTTATTTGGAAACTCAGTAATCACATGCTGAGTTAGTGAGTAAGGATAATTTTACAGTTTAAAAACCGCCCAAAACATAATTTCATATATATTGCACAAGATTTCACGAGGCGGTCCCACTTTCTTTGCGCCACCCTGTATGTATATATATATATATATATATATATATATATATATATATATATATATATATATATATATATATATATATATATATATATATATATACAACGTCACCGTAATTTGGCATTTGCACGATGACAGTTAGATAATAATAATAATAATATATTCTTTATTAATTCAAACTGACAATTACGCAGGATGATTACAAATCAGTATGAACGGATGATCACAAGTTATTACAGGAGTCGAATTTAACTGTATTCGGCAGCCATGCAAGGCGCCCATCACATCCTACATTTCATTTATGATGTGCAGTGTTTCCGTTAGAGTCCAAAAAGAGGACATATTTACACCCTGACGTAGAATTGTTTTGGACGTAGCTCATGTATTTCGGCTATCACACCGAAAAATTTGGACGTTTTGGACATTTTTTAAGGACGTAAAAACGGCCATTTGGGCGTTAACGGAAACACTGGTGCTGTGTGCACTTGTTGTAGGTTGTAGATGTCTTGTAAAGCTGGACATTGTCTTATGGATTTCAACTATAGTTGTAGTCATACTGCAATAAGTGCAACTAGCTTAACACCAGTTTTGGAATGGTTATAGCGTGGTCTTTATAGGCATACGCTACAACTTTTTGCTTCACTACCTCAGACATAATTACAATTTCAAAAACCAGTTTCAAGCACTTTGAAACAAAGGAAGAGCAGCATGCTAGGAAACAGGAAGTTGTACCATAGATACTTAATGCATTTTTTGGGAAGAATCGCCAATTGGGGATGCATAGTTATCAGACTTGTATGCGAGACTTAAAACTTTGAGACTGAGACAGTGGGGACTGAGAGTCTGAGACCAATACAGCGGGGACTGAGACTGAGACGAGAGGTCCAATACAGTTCCAGACAGTGTTAAGCGCATATTTTAGAAAGTGATGGAAATGCAAAATAGACCGAAATCCTAAATTTTTTATCTCAGATGTTCAAGTCTACTACCACGGACAAGTCGCCAAAGTCAGCCGATCACTTGAATAGTATAAAGAAATTAAATATTTCAGGCATCCTGAAATATTCAAAATGATTCTAAAATTGAAACTAACAATATTCCATTGATTTACAACATAGCTCACCTTGAGATACTAGATGTTGTTCCAATCGTTTCGCTAATTATGGCTTTACACCAGCAGCAAACGACACGCCACATCTTTTGTTTGTCCATGACTTCAAATTGCATGTATGGAAATTTGACTATTTCAGGTTCTTTATGACACATCTTATGATTTTTGCACTGATAGAAAATCGAAATGAAGTAAAAGTTGCTCTTTTCCATATATGTTAAGTTACTGTTGTTAACCAGAAAGACCTTTTTTTAAACTTCCAGTGTTTTTATCACTTCTGACTTATTAGTTATCAAATCGGCACAGGACAATTTTATAGCGCAAGAAGCTCATAACTAAAGACAGTTTGCATGAGAACTAAGTCCGAGTTGTGACAGCCAGAGTCCGAGTTTGCAGAAATCAGCCTCAAATGAAATGATACTGTATATACTCGCCTATAAGTCCAGTTTTTTTGGACAATTTTGAAAGTCTAAAGTTGGGGGGTTGCTTTATATGAGGGGCAAGCCAAAATCGCAAGATTTATCCATCAGAGATCGCACGAAACGTGCAACGGAGGTCAACAACATACCCGTCGGATAACGGCACACCCCATTATGCATGATGCATAACCTGTATGACCCTTTTCCCCTCCCAGAGTATTTTACCCTTGCCCCCTTTAGTTCTAGATGACTCCCACTTTGAGGCCTCTCCAGACATATTTCACTTTTGCACCACCCCAGGGATTCCTCATTTTTGCACCAGTCATGTGGCTGGCACTATTATTTCATATGAATGGCCAAGTACTGAAGCCAACATTTTACACACTGAGGCATATGTGTTACAGTTATCAACTTAGCATCACATGCTAAATCCTTATAGGAATGGTCAAAAAATTACCTTTGCACTCAAGATAATAGTAAGAGAAGTCTCAGTTTTGTGCCAGCCACATGACTGGTGAAAAACTGAGACTTCTCTTACTATTATCAGATGCAATCAGATGCATTGGGGTTACCCCTCCCCCTCGATGCGTACATACTCAATGGATGACCCCTAATTTAGAGTCAATGACTGAGTGGGTGGAGGGATGACTGTTGAAAGCAGTTGTGGTTTGTCAACCGGTTTGTTTCAATAAAGAATATTATTATATACACTCTGGAAGCTTTTCTAGACCTCAAAATTAAGCCATAAAACTACAATGATTTTTTGCTTGAATGTGTCAACCATTTGTGTTTCTGTTTTTGTCAGAAAGAACTTGTCATGTTTTTCTTGTAGATGGTCTTGCACGAACTGGAGCTTCAGCAATGAATGAACTTAGAAATGCTGTTTTTGGCAAGGTGGCTCAGAGTTCAATTAGAAATGTTGCTAAGAATGTCTTTCTTCATCTACATTCTCTTGATCTTTCCTTTCATTTGGCACGGCAGACTGGTGCCCTGTCCAAGGCAATTGATCGTGGGACCAGGTAATTTGTAAATACCTAAATTAAATTTGAGCGATTATTTAAAACAGATGCATTTTGGAGATTGTTTGTGACAAGGTGTCCCAAATTTCAGGACTTCCAAGAGGAGGAATTTGCTATTTATTTCTGCTGCATGGTCTTTCTACTCTTTCAGGGCTGTTGAGTAATCACAGTTAATGCGCACAATTACTGTGTAAAAGTTTTGGGAAGATTAACACGATAAAATTTTTTAAATGCGATTAAATTTTAATTGCAAACAGAGTTTTGGATAGGAATTTACTGAACACTGTTATAAAAAATTGACAAATTAACAACGACAAGTTTTTTCTTTAAAGGAACTTCATATTTTTGAAAAGTATTTACAACATACTGTTCAAAAATATGAAGTTTGTTTAAAGAAAAAAATACTATTTAGTATTTATTACTAGCTGTTAATAACAACAATGCTGCATTGTTATTTTCACGTGATAAGATTAATCGCAATTAAAATTTTTAATCATTGAGAGCTCTACTTTTTTATATCTGATTATATGTTGAAGTGTAAAGCCACCACTTAACACAGACCTTCAAGCTCTATAGCTTAGCACCATCAACAGACACTGCCTTATTCTCATGCATCTAATGTGAGAATTAGGAAATCTTTTTTATTCTAGTTTCTATTTATATCAGACCTTATCATTTTAGTTTTAGTTCTAATATTATTTTTCCAATTCGCAAATAATTTAGATTCAGTTCACTTTTTATTTTCTAAATAGTTTCAGTTTTGGTATTAATGATTTAAGTTTTAGCTGTAGTTTTACTTTCAGATCTACAACTATTTTGAAATGTTGCAATTAAGTGTTAGAAATGCATGCATTTCTAATGATTTAAAAAAGGCTTGAGGGCAAGAAACTAGAAAAAGCTTAGGGGCTTAAATCTAGAAAAGAACGAAGCATGATAACTAAATGATAATGAAATACCAATGATAACTAAATCTAAAAGTTAGTCTCAGTTATGGGCTGGACGTGTAATTACTAGCACTGGGGTCGAATGAATTCCAATTCAGTTAGGGTCAATGCTGCTGTGTAATGACTGCAGTACCCTTTGGTCATAGTAGTTCCAATAGGTTAATGATCATGTGAAATGTGGTGGCTTTTTGAGTACCATTACTGTCATCGAAGTATATGCTGCATTAACCATTGGCTGTTCAGTGTTCAATGATCTGTTGCTTTTCCATAAAGTCTCTTGCTGTGTCATGGCCAACTCTGTGGCTTTTGATGTTGTGTCTTAAGATAGCATTTTTAAAAATTGATAGTCTGGTTCTTAACTGTTCACATAATTTCACATAATTTCTTTCAAATTTTCGTTATCATTCTTGTTTCTATTTTTCGTTCAACACCATCTTATTTTCGTTTTGTCTGGTCTAGTTTTAATTTAAATTTCTGTTTAGTTCTTGTGAACGAAAAGCTAATTATTTTAGTTTTTTTCTCATTAAGAAAATAACACTGGTGGAAACATCTATAGTGTCAATTTTGAAATGCTTATTTTATTTGTTTATTATGGGAATTTATATTGTGCCAATCTGCGCTAGCCTAAATGATGTTAAATGTCATTAAGTACAGAAATTGATCAGTTAGCAAACAGTGCTGCTCGATTCTGACTTCTCTGGCACTGCCTTTAATAACATACCATCTGTCACCTACTTTTAAGTCTTTAATCTATTCAAGGGCATGGTCAGTAAATCATCCCCAACGGACTTCATAGCTACACCACTTATTGTTTCTTGTTCTGATGTTTTTGCCCACCTTATTATAAATACACTTGTCCAACCTGTCTTTTGCTGAAGGGTGTTTTCTGTCACGCTTCGATCTGCTTTTACTTAAAAAACCTGATCTAGATACCAGCAACCTTTTAGCTTCCAACCTCAATAACATTTCCAAGATCCTCGAATGTCTCTTTCTTACACATATCAAGAAACACATAACTTCCTCTCCCAACTTCAGTCCTTATCAGTCAGCTTACTGTTTTTGTGAAAACAGCCAATTTCATGGTCATGAACCTTAACAGGAATTGGATGGGATTATTGAGTTTGAATCAATATTGACTGAAATTGAATCAAATCTCTAGGCTTTCAGGTCCTGCTAATTTGTTTTACATTTACACTGATACTTTGCAAGTTTTTTTTGATAGATGCATTACTGGTAATTTTTTTTGTTTTCTTCAGAGGGATTAACTTTGTTCTGAGTGCACTTGTTTTTAACATCGTTCCTACAGTATTTGAAGTTGGATTAGTCACTGGAATACTGGTAAGTCTGTTTAGAAGACTACCATTATTTAGTGATTTCTTTGTTTTCTTTTTCAAAGCTGTCATCACTGATGTGCTTGCTGTTGATTTTATGGGAAACTGCCAGGAGTTGACTTTATGCATTCAAGACTACCGCAATCATGCGCTGTTAGGAAGTATTATTAGATGTCCTGAGGAAAACTCTAGTAATTAAAGATTCTTAATTGAAAGCTCTTTTAAAGAACGGTCAGATAAAACTTCACAAAAAATCTTGTTATAAGCTGTATTTTAGAATTTACCTTTTTGCCTGTTGGTCTACGCTGTCACTATAGACATGCAAAATAGTTCATATTTGAATGTCATAAACATCACTACATAAAGTTAACTGGAGTCAATTTACTGGCAGGACGTAAAAATTAAGAATTAAAAGGGTTAGAGCAGTTAGATCAATTTCTTTCAATTATCTATCATCACTTTGCGGCCAGATGCTCTGTAGTGGTCTGAAATCCTTCATGCAGCTGGTGTCCAGGTTCACAATGCCATGGCAAAGTGTTAGTTCAATGTAATTTAGTTTGGCAGTTCATAATTCATATGTGGAAGGCCATTCCTCATTCATGTTGTAAAAACCGTTTTTCCCCCGTTTTTTTCTTCTAAAAAGTCTCGTTTTTCGTTTTTTATTTTTGTCATGTTTTGTTTTCCGTTATTTTTATGTAACTTCATTTATTTACTGTCTGTTATTATTTTGTTTAATTTAATTTTTATTACGCTTATCTCTGTACTTTCAAGGGTTCAGCTAATTTACGTCACTATTTAATATAATCATTTGAGAATAAATAGCACAGTACCAGAAATAAAATTTATAAAAGTTATTTGAATTTCTAAGTTATCCGAAATGCGAAATATTGTCTTTGTACACAGTAATCTCCGATTGACTGATAAACTGACTACTCCATATCAAGTTCTTATTATAAGTAAAAATTGTAAGTACAATTTTTAACTAAGTACACTATACTTACAAAGTTTAGTTTTTAATTGTGTTAGTTTATGTTAGCATGGACTTATGTGGAGTTACAATTTAAATTTGAAAAGATTTCAATATTTTTTATTTCTCAATTTCTTGTTAAACCACACTTATAAAAAATAAAATAATTGTTGTAGATTAATGTTACTTGGTGTTTACTAATACGAAGTGACTAGCGGACCGCCAGGCGGTCCGCAAGTTTATAAAACTAGCGGGCCGCCAGTCACGTGTTAGATCATTTATGTCGTGGCAAACGTTGTTTTTTAGTTTTAACGAGTTAGAAAATTTAAAGAAAGTGTATGAAACTACTAATTTAAATAATCTAACAATGCGTGATGCGAAGACATTTGAATCTTTGAAAAAGTATGCAGCGACCAAGGCTACACATGCAGAATAACATCCAATATTATTCATTACGTTTGTGAGGTCTTCCGTAGTCGAGTGGTTAACGTGCTGGAATGTAAGTTCAACGGTTTGAGGTTCGAATCCCACCAGTGCAGAATTTTTTTTCTTATGTTATCCCGTTATTTTTATGGACATTTGAAAACTTACCGATTTCCCTGGGTCTGGATTTTGGAGTGCTTATGAGTAGTTACCTTGGTTAGGTTAAAGTTAGGCGTCGTGAGGGTCGGTTAGGGTCAGGGTTAGGGTTAGTGTTGTCATTAAAAACATGGTAGCCTACCATCCTAGCACCATGCCAAAAGATACCGTAAAACGCCAGAAAACGTACGTATCCCGATACTAACTATTCTCCACCTTGGCGCAATAAAGCCTAAATTAAGGTTCTCTGACAATTTTCCGTCTTGACGGACCGCTAGTGTTCGAAATTTCAGCGCCGCCTGCTCTCCCGAGTCACGTAAAACTGGCGGCCCGCTAGTATTGGAAACTTCGCGGACCGCCTGGCGGTCCGCTAGTCACAGCCTTACTAATAAAGTTATGTTATTTGCTGATTAAAATTAAACTGTGTAAACAAGGTTTTTAATTTTAAAATGCAGTACAGGATGTAACAAAGTGAAATTATTTTATTTTTAATTTCCCCCCGTTTTTTCCTTTTTTTTATTTTTTGGAACAAATTTATTCCGTTTTTACCATTTATAACAACTATGTTCATATGCAAACTAATCAGCTTCAAAGTTGATTAGTTTTTGTTCTGGAGATACAAGGAACTAAAGTAACTTCCATTTAGCTTCCATGTATTCGTAAAGATGATGGCCAAAGCCAGAGAACCCCAAACTCTCACCACTTGGAACCATCCATGGAGAGGAAAATGAAACTGCCCAATTATCAAAAAGTGTTTTAAAAAGTCTGGAAATTTAGTCACTTTAGCAGAAGCACGCTGATTTTGGCTGACTGATTAAATGAGACTGACATTAATGATGTCCTTACATTGTTGATAAAAGAAATATAGTGTCGCTATCAATGAGTTGTTTTTTAGCAGTTTTAAATAACTGTCTTTGCTAATGACCACGGATTGCTGTTGCGTTAATCTAAATTCAAAATTTTGTTAAACATTAATTTTAAGGTCTTTTATAGGTTAAAGCCTTAAATTTAAACTTTGTAGAAGTTTAATGATTTAGTGTTTCTTTGATGTTTTTGTTGTATGCACATTGTATTTATACTTTGTAATGGAAGTTGTTAGGTTTATAGTAAGAAGTACACTGTAAACGCACATGAGAAAAGTCAAGACCAATATAAAGATCATGTAATATTCAGTACTAATGGCTAACTCCCATCATTCACGGATTTCTGGACATTTACTTTATATGGATAATTTGTTGTCCTGGCCGTTGATTAAAGTTTTTAGTTGCAAATTGACATCAAGACACAACATTCAGCCATCCTGACAGTCCCATCTATGATGAATCATGGCAACAGTGACAGAAAGGAAAAAGAGAAACAACACCATTAACCAAAGCAGCGGTTGTTGACAGCGGCAAAATGGTCATTGACGAATTCTCTGCTTCCAAGATGCTGTTGTCAATTGGGTGCACAGCCGCAGGGCCCGATGGCTTCTCCTCTTGGTTGCTGGAGACTACCACATCAATGATTGCGCAGAGCCTATTGCTCACCTGTACAGCAGATCTGTTCAAGGACTGCTTTCAGTTTATAACTGGATGCATGAGTGGTTCATCTTCTGAATCCTAAGACAGTTCAGGGATTCTAAGTGTTGTTTTTGGGAAGTTCGTGTTCGTGATATAGGGCCATATATTTAGTATGATCCATTTTGCAACAGTGTTTGTAACACTGTCACATTTGTCTTTATTCATCACCTTAGATAAAGTGATGAGTAGAATTTTTGGTATAGCTTGGCATGACTCTCATTTACTAGGTACCTTGTGCTTGTCGTGTGTACATATCAGCGTGATAGGCTTCGTTTAACTTCGTGTCTTTTGATGAAATTATCTCGCTCTTTATTAAGTTTGAGTTTAAAAGTATTTCGAATTGGTAAATCTGACTCTGGTTTTGTTACTTTTATCGATTTTGGACAGTCTACTGGAGTTATTTAATCGAAGTTTGTTGTTGCCATGGACTAATTGGATTACTGACAGGACTGTACAGCATGTACGCCTTGTTTACGTGTGCGGCTAGGCGTGACAATGCGTCTCGCCTACTCAGTTCAACAACTGTCTACACTTCGGTCGCCAAATCTATGACCTGAGTGCCTAATTAGGAAGGCACTGTTTAGTTCTCGGATTTGGTGCCTGGCGGCAGATCGTCTTCAGCGTGGCTGTCACAACACAACAGCCACTGCAACCTCTCTACATACGTCAATCCCAGCCAACTTTGCCTTGGATTCTCCCTCGGATTGACCGGATCCTGGCAAAATCGAATCGGTCTCTCCCTGACAGGCCTACCTCGGCCTCATTCGTTCCTGCTGCCAAGGGAACTCCTGGACTTCGCATGGCTACATGGAACGCCCGTTATCTTACTGATAAATTTGCATATGTTGCTCATGTACTTCAAGAGAGACAGCTTGACGTGTTAGCTATAACTGAAAGCTGGCACTGTGGATTAGATGATGTGCCTCTCCGACGTGCTGCTCAGCCTGGTTACACCATACAGGATGGCCGAGCGGTTCGTGGCGGAGGTATGGCTATCTATACACGATCATCAATCAATCAATCAATCATAGAATTTATATAGCGCCTCTTCAAGGGCTCTACTCAGAGGCGCTCCCAAGCCAGGCCTGATCATACAGAAAAGTCTTCAATTGGGCGTAGAAGGAAGCCGAGTGAATGCGAGGAGATAACCGAAGGAAAGATGGCAAGACATTCCACGCTGTTGGACCAACAACAGAGAATGCTCGGCGCTGCATAGTAGCAGTGCGGGCATGTGGAACCAAGAAGTCACCCCGAGAAGAGGAACGGAGGGCTGAGCGACCCTTACAAGAAGAAGAGAGAGTGAAGATGGTGCATAGGTAGCGAGGAGTTGAACCCAAGACGCTTTGCCAGACGAGAGAGCAAAGCCGATATAGGATACGCTGCCGGAGGGGAAGCCAGTGTAGAGTATGATGCATGTAGGAGGATACGCTACCATAGCGAGGAATGGAACCAACAAGGCGCGCCGCAGACCGAAAGACCCTCTCAAGGGAGGACAAGCGGACTTGAGGAAGACCAGTGTAAAGAGAAGAGCAATAGTCTAGACGAGAGCAGACGAAGGCATGGATAAGAGTAGAAGCAGCAGAGGTTGAAAGAGAGCGAGCAACGACCCTAAGCTGACGAAGATGATAAAAGCAGGAGCGAGACAAAGAGGAGAGGTGTTTAGTAAAGGTTAGTTCCTGATCCAGGATGACACCAAGTCCTCGTACAGAGGTAGAGAATGATATTAGAGGAAATTCAGCTGCAAGAAGGTTCAGGTCAAGTTTTGCCAGCTGCTGGCGGGTACCCAACCATATGAACTGCTGGGTTTTAAGAGGATTTAGTCTCAGGCGATTGGAAGAAAGCCAGGCAGACAGAGTGTCAGTTGCACGAGACATCGAGCGAACAGCACTCAAAGCATCCCTTGCAAAACAATGCAAGTAAGATTGAAGGTCATTAGCGTATGAGTGACTAGAAAGAGCACTGCATCGCGTCGCTCATCTTCGATCTAACTCGATATGGAGATTACGACATTTGAGGTGCTCTGCATAACTCTCGCGACGTCTCATGGTTCGTCAACTCTTTTGATTATCTACAGACTGGGTTCAGTGCCCCTCACCGAGAAGTTCTTTGAGGAGCATCCGTCCTTGAGGGCCTACTCAGCTGCAACAGTCAACTGAATATACTAGGAGACTTCAATATACACATTGAAAAATCCTCTTATACAGACACTATTTGGTTCCTGGACCTCCTTACGCATTTTGGTCTTCGCCAACACGTACCAGAGGCTACCCACTCTCTAGGTGGAATTCTGGATCTGGTCATCACTTCTGATGATGTCTGTCCAGGGCCTGCTCATCCACCCGCCTGCGCTATCGGACCATTCACTGGTGGAGCTAACTCTCCCGCCCTTACATACTAAACCAATACAACCCAGGGTTGCGGGTTCGAATCCACCTCAAGCCGCCACATATGGACCCTGGGCAAGTCCTTCACTCGCAATTGCTCATGCGCTTTGGCGTGAAACTCTGATTCAGTGTCCGCGCTGTAGTCGGGAGCACTTCTGAGTAGAAATCTTGAAGGGGTGCTATAACAAGTGCTCATACATGCATACATACATACATACATACATACATACACGTCATCTGTTTGGTGAGAGGATGGAAATCTCTGGATTATCAAGCGCTCAGGGAAGAAATTTGGCACTCAAAACTTGCTTCCGACCTACCGTCCCTTGATGCACTCTCGGTGACGGACCTTTTCGACCTGTACACTAACACGCTGAACGAACTGTTGGGCAGACTTCTACCTCCACGTAAGGTAAAGACGCGAATACGGCCACATGCGGCCTGGTTCGATGGAGAATGCCGCCAAATTCGTCGTCGTACGCGATGTCTCAAAAGGCAATACCGGCGTTCCAAAGAACCTGTGGATCGCTCAACTTCGGGCCCTCCATCGCCTCTATCGAAGTAAAGAGTCCGAATACTGGGAGAACCTTGTAACGCGCGACGAATAGAATCCAAAGCGTCTTTGGTCTACTATCTCGGGCCTGCTAGGTCGTGCTTCTAGCTCGACTTCGACACCAGCTTTCGCAGCAGATAACTTTCTCAAGATGATGAATGACAAGATAACCGGTCTTCATGCTGCAACGGCTGGTGCTCCTCCACCTGACTTCTCTCGAACTGAGTGTAAATTCGACGGTTTTCGGCCCATCCTTGAAGCTGACCTTCGACAGGTCATCGGCTCCTCAAACCAGATGTCGTGCGAGCTGGACCCGCTGCCACCGTTCATCATTGTTAATGTGCTAGATGACATTATTTCATTTCTTGTGTATATGTTAAATAGGTCACTCACTGATGGAAACCTTCCTGCATCCCAGAAACGCACAATCGTTTTCCCAAAGCTAAAGAAGCCTAACCGTAACCTTAATGTTTGCCAAAGCTATCGGCCCATCTCTAACCTGACTTATCTATCTATCTAAAACTCTTAGCGCCTGTTACTTGATGTGTAAGCCGCTCTCTGCATGTTCTTCTCGCCCTCTTCGTTCTGCTGACCGGCTTGATCTCTTCGTACCTCGGTCGCGAACTCCCAGCATCGGGCTTTCACTATTATGTATGTACATTTGTATATTTCAGAAAACAACAGGCAGAACGCTGTAGGTTAACAATAACAGTTGACAGTATGGCTACTTATGGATGGGTTGATTAGTACATGTTTTTATATAACATTCTAGGAATAAAGTTCATCGAGTCTTTATCGGGGAGGTTGAAATTGTGTGCCCTATGTCGGAAGTTATATAAAGGTTCACGTTGCTCTGGGCAGAGGCCACGAAGAACATGAAGCTCATTATTCTGGACGGCACTAAACAGAGCGTCATCTGCCGCTTGTGCTAATGTTTGGGTCCCTCAATATGGAATGACCTTCCCCCTGAATTCGTAGCCGGATTCTGGAGGGGATTTCACCGGCATCTCTTCGCTGCTTAAAGACCTTTATCTTTTCTTGGGCCTGTCATGCTGAGAGCGCTTCTGAATAGCTCTGCTGTGAGAATTGCTTTACAAATGTTCAGATTAGATTAGATTAGACTAGGGCCATCGCGGCTTGTCTTGCTCGTAGATGATGTGTGGCTTGGGCAATATTTAAACTTGTTTTTCATTTAAAAAGTAAAGTGATCGTTATTGTTTTTCGGTACCCCGTCAAAAGCGCGCAGGACAAAAGTGCGCCGACAAAAGCGCGCCGACATAAGCGCGACCCGACAAAAGCGCGCTGGACAAATGCGCGCCGACATAAGTGTGCAGTCAACAAGATATACATGAATGAAAAAATTGAAAAATTCACCAACAAACTCATGTATAATTGTCTGGCTAATATGCGGCAAATACACAAACAACTAAAGAAAATTCTAATGTCCAAAATCAAGTAATTATACTGCTAAGAGTCTATTCTAATCAAGGCAAATTTGCTCAAAATGTGAACTACGAAAGAAAAGTAAAATGTCCACAAAATTAAGTTACAGCTACTAGTGTTCGAAGTTTAAATTGCGAATAGGCCCTATAGTCTACTCTAATCAATGTTTTGAAGGATATATAGTTCACAAGTTAATGTGTGTTGCGCTTGCTTCGTTCACATTGCGATGTTATGGGCGAAACTGCGGAGATAGTCCAGCAATGGTACGTTGCCGTAGGTGGGAAAGATAGCGAGGAGGCGTCGGTTGAGTTGTACGTACTTGGATTTTGAAGCCTCAGGTTGGCGAAATCCGCGGTAACGCTCAATCATGATCTCTACATGATCCTGCTCCTTGCAAAAGTGATCGATGATCTTGTATACTGAAGGATGCTGGCAGTCTGCTCTCTGCTGGCAGGACCGATGCCAACCTTCCACCGAGTTGTTGGTGCGCGGTAAACTGTCGTTCAAAATCTGAGATGGTCGAGTGGGAAGCATTTGTTGAATTGAGATGGAATGACCCATTAGTGCATTTCTAGAAATAATTGGGCGCAGTGACAATCGCGTTAACTGCGTGAAAAAATTTAATCGCGTTAATTAATTAACGCATTAATCGCGCTAATAACGCGTTAAATGCCCAGCCCTACTCAATATACAATACATTTTTTACATCAAAACGTTTTACTAGTTAGCATAAGATAGATACTTACATGCAAACAATTAATTAATTACATTGAAAGACTAACAGCATTTTTCGGTACTAATACCTCGATCACGGTCCACTTAGTTCGTCGCCTCGTATCGCCGTTCGACGGGAAAGCGTGGGATAGAAATTGTCGCTTCGATTACATCCGTCGTCCAAAAGCTACAAATAGCACGGTTTCAATCTTTTTCTCATGGTTTGACGACCGAGTCACCAAGAGTCGCTAAATTGGGAAGGGGGAGCGATACCTAATAGGATTTAGACACGGGAGACACACAGACAGATACATTGACCGTAGGGAGTTGTTAGTCGTCGCCGTTGTTCAAAGGACGCCGCCGTGGAATGTGTCCTTGACACAGCTCCATAAATTGGTCTCTCTTGGTGGTTTTCCTACGAAAACCGACAGCAGAAAAGATTAATTTCTGGCGGGAATTTTTATTTCGGTGTGGTCGACCTCTTGGAAACTGGGACGCCTTGTTAAAATATTTGACAGCAATGACGGATTGGCGGCAACTAACGAGATCTCGATATCTCGAAAGATCGAGTCAACAAGTGACCAATGTTAGAACCGAAAATTATGTTGTGCAAAGGCCGTATTTTATTCATGAATATATGCATCACTCTATATATAAGAGGTCGTTGAGCTCAACATAGGACCAGTTGTAAAGTTTATTTAACGAGGCTTCATAACGTAGGAAGCTCTGTCTAGTTATATATATATATATATATATATATATATATATATATATATATATATATGTATGTATGTATATAAGCGGTCGTTGCACTAGACCTAATTCAAAGTTTGTCATCATTGGCTTGCGCGTCCCGGTAGGTTGTCCTTGAATAATAACCGTTATTAAATAGGAGCCCATGTCCAATCACTGACTGGACCTGGCACAGGGATGGGCAAATTACTGGGAAATGTAATTGAATTACAAATTACAATTTACTTTTGGACATGAAATATAATTTCAAATTACAAACTACATGGGGAAATATAATTGAATTGCAAATTACAAATTATGTGATTTCAAGTAATTTCAATTATATAATTCGATTACTGCCCATCCCTGACCTGGCATTTATTAAAGTTGCTTAACTTGCCAGTATTGTAGCCATAGTTCCAAGCTGCCATACATTGTACTACTATAGATTGTGTTTTTTGTCTTCTAGTATTATAAATATGGAATTGAGTATGCATTGGTTTCTCTTGGATGCATCAGTCTGTACACAGTCTATACTTTTGGCATCACTGCTTGGAGAACAAAGTTTCGCATACAAATGAATGCTGCTGATCAAGAAGCAGGAAACAAAGCCATTGACTCACTCATTAATTATGAAACAGTTAAGGTTAGTAGTGACTTGATTATGAGTGAAATTGCATTTGTATATATCTTGAAAATGTGTACATGCTCAAGTCAGTTATTGGAAAGCTTTAAAGTGTGTTTATATAACCTAGTTCATGACATTGTAGACGTCTTTTGTTTCCAGTGTAATTTGTAACTTCTAGTAGTACTATAAATAAATTAAATGAACTATTCACACCTAAATATGTCAAATCCTAAATTAAGCAGCAAAGTTTGGAATTTCTTTACTATCAATGCTATTGACGAGTCAGGGGCTGACTGACATATGTAATGAAAGGCCAACACGAGGTGGTAATAATTTCTGCATGTACGGAACTTCAGCTCTGATAAACCATCTTTGATCTTTCCATCATTCGGTGTATGACGAATACACCAGATCCACCAAGAGTCACAAAAGACGGAGAGATGATGAAGGTGAAAGAAAGACAATACGAAGCAAGGTACTGTTGATTACTTTTATAGAGAAAATGACATCTTTCAGACAGAATAAATGGTACTCGGTTCGTACCTGGATCCGGTGTCACGAAATAGAGTATCCCCCTTAGCGAAATGGAGTATTCGGTTAAGTTTGCAATTTTTGGCGGTTTCTAAGTGTATTGAGTCGAACTGTTTGGATTTATTGTACACATAAAATATTTTAAGCTGCGTGTCTTTAGTTTGTACGTCGACCTGAAATTAATTTACCTCGTTTTTGGTGATTTTGACTGGATTTTCGTTTTGGCTATCATGATGCGTATGACAATGGGGGATAGAATGGTTTATCCCCCGGATACTCTAAACCGGTTTATTCCATCCGGGGGGATATACTATTCCATCCGGGGGATATGCTTTAGGGAGGATAGAATATCTCGGGACACCGGCAAATAGTACATCCAAAAAATCGGATTCGGTAAACGTTGGATAATGTCTGTGTATAAGATATGGAGGAGTGGCCCAAGGATGGAGCCCTGAGGGACACCGAACAGGACAGGCACCCAATCTGAGCAGTATGAACTATAGTTGTTATGACCGTTTTTTGCATTTTATATTTTTTCCCAAAACTCTCTTAAAATTTCGTTTTTTTATTTTTCGTCACGATTTTTCCGTTTTTCATTTTTGTATGTAACTTTATTTATTTCCTGTCTGTTATTGTTTTGTTTAATTTTATTTTTGTCTTATGTCCCTTACGGTGCCTCCGTACTTTCAAGGATTCAGCTAATTTATGTAACTATTTAATGTCCTCATTTGAGAAATAAATAATAATAATAATAATATTTATTCTTTAATGAAGCGCTTGACAAAGGCACTGTACTTGTACATTTTATGACGATTAAACAATTCACAAGAACACAAATTACAGAAGAAATAAATCAACAAAGTTGCAGCCATGCAAGGTGTAAGCTCATTGTACTTTTGCTGCCACCTAGGGAATGAAAGCATGAGCTAAACCCAGGGGGCTTACGGGAATCGAACCGGGTCCGTGAAAACTTCAGGCAAAAGTGCTATCCATTATACTATCCCCTCCCCTTATCCATTATACTATCCCCTCCCCAATAGCACAGTACAAGAAATGAACTTTATTAAAGTTATTTGAATTTCTAAGTTATCTAAAATGTGATTAACTGATAAACTGAATGACATTACTCCATATCAAGTTAGAAGTAAAAATTGTAAGTACAATTTTTAATTAAATACACTCTACGCTTACAAAGTTTAGTTTTTAATTGTGTTAGTTTATGTCAGCATGGACTTCTGTGGACTTGTGTTTACAATTTAAATTTGAAAAGATTTCAATATTTTTAATTTCTCAATTTCTTGTTAAACAAAACTTTAAAAAAAATATTTGTTGTAGATTAATGTTACTTACATTTACTAATAAATTTGTGTGATTTGCTGATTAAAGTTAAATTGTGTAGACAAGGTTTTTAATTTTCAAATGCAGTACAAGATGTAACAAAGTCAAATTATTTTCTTTTTTCATTGTTTTTCCCGATTTTCCGTTTTTATTTTATTTTTTTTAAACAATTTTTTTCTCCCGTTTTTGTTTCATTTTTACCGGTTTTAACAACATTGTTGCCATCAATGTCCGCTCATCCAAGAACGATTTAAGCCATTCCAGCGATGGGTCCACAAATCCATATTATGTGCTGAGGAAGTTCACCAATATTTCATGGTTAACTGTGTGAATGCCAAATTCACGTCGAGAAGAACAAGAAGCATCACATGTCCTGAGTTGATGGCATTGTAGAAGTTGGAGAGCAACTGTGAAAGAACCGTTTCCGTTGAATGGCCCTTCCTGAAGATGGTATGTTGGGATTACTTGCCTCCAATGTGAGTTATATGAACCATAATGTGAAAATATGTGACATACTTACGTTCTGTGCCTGAATATGGGAATCGAATAGTGTAACTCGCAGATAAGACTCCAGATTATTATAAAAATGTGATTTTAATGAACTTATGTTTAGGCACAGCCAAACATGTAGAAATTGATAGCTTTATGTAAACTAACTTAATCTTGATGAATTTCATGCATTTTTGCACAACTGGTCTTTGGTCTATTAGTGTAAGTCATGGTTGCTCCAACCTCTCCTCCTCCTTCACACGTGCCAACCGACGGCTACAGCAACATCAGTCAGGCTGCTGACACTAGCCTACGCATTTCAGGCAAACTGGTCCCTAACTACAGTGAAATAGGAGCTAGAGCTCAGTGCCCCATTTCAAGGAGCAAGGGTTCTAATTCAGTGCCAGCAGAAGACTGGGTTGAGCACTTCCTTCTCCCAGGGTCCCATGACATCACGGCAATCCCCTATATAGGGGTGACATTGCATTGCACCTTACTGAGCATGTACCAGTGACTATTTAACATTACATCTGGTTGTAAAAGCCAATATTTAACGCTACAGTGCTGTTACTGATACGGCGTGTTAAGTTAATAGCTTTGGGTAAGGATGAGCCGGTTATCCGTTCGGAAATCGGATCCGGCCGGATTTTGCACTAATCGGCATAAATCGGAATTGGCGATCCCAGGACTACCGATCCAAATACCAAAAAAGTAATATTTTTTACCAAAAGCAATTTCTTTTTTCATTAATACAGAAATAGTAGCCTGTTTTGATGAGCTCCTGTGGTAATCTTTAATTAATTGAAAGTCCGTATAAAAAATAAAATTGTTACTCGACGTTTCAACAAAATGGCAGAAAATTAGAAGCATTCTTATGCCACGCGGTTTCAAACTTGAAAATGTTAATTTCTTTGAAATAGTTCAGTGCATAAACTCTCATTGGAATTGAATCTAGCGAGAATATACAAGATTTTGTTTTCATTTCTGTTTTATTAACTATTCGGATTGGAATCGGCGAAAATAGCAGGCCAACTATCCAGAATCGGAAATCGGTAAAAAATGCCAATCGGCTCATCCCTAGCTTTGGGGACATAACCCGAGTTCATGTTAAATGGAACAGTGTAGTAACTGGGAATGCGTTGATGGGTCCGCACTGTATATGCTATTTTTGAAGGTCTTTGGACCATGGAGGGGGAGGTAACAGAGAAAATAAAAATCAACGGTGAGGAGGTGGAACAGGTCAAGATCTTTTGTTACTTGGGAAGCATGATAACAACAGATGCAAGGTGTCAAAGCGACGTGAAACGAAGAATCGCACTGGGAAACGATGCTTTCATGAAAAGAGGAGAATTGTTGAGAGGAGGGCTAAATAAAAGCCTAAAGAAAAGACTGGTCAAAACACTGGTATGGAGTGTGACACTGTATGGGTCAGAGACCTGGACCATCAGGAAAGAAGAGATTAAGAAATTAGAAGCTTTTGAGATGTGGATCTGGAGAAGGATGGAGAAGGTGAGCTGGACTAAGCATATAACGAATGACGAGGTACTACAAATGGTTGATGAAAAACGATCGCTAATAACAACAATAAGAGAAAGACAGAAGAACTGGGTGGGGCACGTATTAAGAGGAGACTCCCTCCTGAAAGAAATCATAGAAGGGAGAATGGTAGGAAAAGAGGGAGGGGAAGACTGAGACAGATGATGCTGGGATGGATGGCCAACGGATACAGCGAATTAAAGGAAAAAGCACAGCACAGAGAAGAGTGGCGTCATTGGAAGTTGGAACCTGCCGAAGGGCAGAGAACTTAAAGAAGAGAAGGACCATGTATATTAGGGTGTCCCAGAAAAAACTTTTTGTCGAAAATCTTGGGTCTCACCAGCCAAAAAGTTTCCTTTGTAGATGACAATGTTTGTGGAATATTTTCAATTTTTTCGGATGCTATTTAGGGGTCCCCCAAAGGGTCCTAACTTTAGTTTTAATTTCTATAATAAAATGCTCGTTATGTGCACGTGTTTCAATCTAGAATATTGCAAGGCTGTTAGGGATGTCCAGAAAAATCATACATCGCAGAAACCAACCATTCCTTATTTTTCCCCCATTATTCTATTCATATATTGTCTAGAAATATTTTTTACAGAATTTTAATATGTTATCCTGAGGTCCATCAAAGCCCCCAAACATATCCTACTTAAACTCCGAGAACTCAAGGCGCTCATGCTTGGGTCTTGGAATGTCGGTCCATTGTTGATTTACTCTTATTATCACAAAAAATTAAAGAAGAGTCCGATGTGGATGAACTTCTTATAGTTTGTTTGCCTCGACGAGAGCTACATCGATGAAAAAATATAGGATTAAATTCATGGTCAGTCAAGGTCCTTTCAAGGTCATAAAAACGAAATCTATCAAACAAACAAAGCGCATGGAGTGAACCTGAGCAGGCGGCAAGGACTCCATCAACATGGGAGGTTGCATGGAGGTCATCCCTGATTGTTACACCGAGGATAGCCATTGAGGCTACCCTCTTCATTTCGAGAGGTGGCAATGGTGCGACCTTCCATTTTCCACCACAAGCTATTAGCGTCTCACGTGACTTGTTGGTGTTTAGTCTCAGATTGTTCCGAGCTGCCCATGTTCTTTCTTATTCCATCAAGTTCCACTCGCAATCTCGCATTGTGTCTCTCATTTCGGCGCCTATTATGAGATAAGTATCGTCAGCATATTTGACGATCTTATTTTTAGCATAGATTGGATGCAGGTCCGACGCGTTGATGATAAAGTCTGAAGGGCCCACACCAGACCCCTTGTATATCGTATCGTATCGTATCTGAGAATTTGTAAAGCGTCTCTTACAGTACTAGCTATTCAGAGGCGCTCTCAGCGTGACAGCCCGGGGTAATAAGAAAGTTTTCAAGCAACGAAGGGATTAAGGTGGGACCCCGACTAAAATCTTGCTACGGATTGAGGGTGGGAGGTCATTCCACATAGAAGGCCCCACGATGGCGAAGGCATGGTGCTCGGCTGTGGCAGTCCTTGCCCAGGGAACTAGGAGATCAAGACAGCAGATAGAGGTTTGCGCATTAAGTCACAAAGATATTTAGGAGCTAGGCCCAGTTGAGTTCTTAAGACTAAGAGCAGTACCTTGTATTGGATACGAGAGGTAACGAGGAGCCAGTGTAGGACATCAGTCATGTAGGTAGAGATGTGAGAGTAGCGAGGGAGACGGGCGATGAGCCTGGCTGCCGAGTTCATAACCGACTGAAGGGAGGATATGCTTGCCTTGAGAAACCCAGCAAATAGTGAATTGCAGTAGTCAATGCGACAGCAGATGAGAGCATTGACTATGGTTGTAAACACAGAAGAGGAAACAGATCTTTTGATGGCTCTCAGGCGCCTCAGGTGATAGTAACATGAGCGCGTGAAGTGCATCAGGTGCTCGCAGAACGACAGGGTGCTGTCAAGGGTGACACCCAATTCTCGGACACTGGATGAATATGTGAAATCAGGATACATTGACTTCAGAAGTGGGAGGTCAAGTTTAAGAAGCTGCTGTTTGGTTCCAAACCAGATCAATTGAGTTTTAGAGGAGTTAAGATTTAGTCGGTTGGCTGACATCCATGAGTGGAGATCATGTGACAGTGAGTCGATCGATGACACAAGAGAAAGCTGGTCAACGAGAGGACCATGTACAAAGGTTTGGAAGTCGTCAGCATAGATGTGGCCAGTGGCCAGGTGTTTTGTAAATAAGGAAGGAATGTCCGCTGTGTAAAGTAGGTACAAGATGGGGCCAAGAACTGAGCCCTGCGGGACACCGAAATCGACACCAGCCCAGGCCGTTCTGGAATCACCAAGAACAACCCTCTGGGAACGATCTGAAAGATAAGATTTGAACCAGGTAAGAGCGGGTCCACAAAGGCCACAAGACAGTTCAAGACGCTGCAGCAGGATCGCATGTTCAACCGTATCAAAGGCCGAGGAAACATCGAAAAGTGCCGGAGTGTTAAATGTGATTTGTCAATGGCTGAGTAAATATCAGAGAGGAGAGACAGGAGGGCAGTTTCCGTGGAATGGTGACCTCTGAACCCAGACCGGCTGGGGGGCAGGAGCCTAGACTGTTCAAGGTAAGGCAGAAGCTGAATTGAGACAAAGTCTCTCAAGAGTTTTAGAGAGAAACGAGAGGTTGGAGATTGGTCGATAATTCTGACAGACATTCAGTTCAAGGTTGGGTTTCTTAAGGGTAGAGAAAACAATAGCCCGTTTTTGCGAAGCTGGTAGGTGGCCCTCAGTAAGGGACCTGTTAAACATGTAGACTAAAAATGGAGCAATGACGTCTAAAACGTTAATGAGGATAAAGGGAGGAAGTGGATCCAGTTCACAGGACTTCTGGTTTGAAGAGCTGAGAACCCGACGGAATTCATCCTCAAGGATCGGGCGAAAGCCGTCGAACTTAGATTCAGTGACAGAGAAGTGAGGTGGAGGAGCGTCGGCGGTTCAAGCACGAAGACTAGCGATCTTTTCGGTTACCATCTTGAGGAATTCGTTGGCAGAGAAGGCAGGAGAGGCAGGCGAGCGGGAGGCAGGAGTCCCGAGATGGAAGACCAGAGGCGTTTCGGGTTCTTTTCATTTCGGGCCACGAGGTGCTCCCAGAACTCGGCCTCTTTGTGACGATAAAGGCGGTGTAGTGACCGATGTTGAGTGACCCATGCCAGACGGTCATTCGGGTCCTTTGAGCGACGGTAGCGCCTTTCAAGGCACCGCATGTGACGACGGTGCTGGCAACAGTCACCATCATACCAAGCAGCAAGGGGTCGTAGACGTGTCTTGACCCTCCACAGTGGTAGAAGATTGTCCACCAGTTCACTTATCGTGGTGGAGTAGAGGTTGAAGAGGTCCGACACCGACAGGGCGTCAAGAGAGGAGGAGTCGAACGCAAGTTTTGAGCGACGGAGTGCATCACTGAGCACTTCATAGTCGAGAGATTTCCAGCCCCGCATCATACGAATGGTGTGTATGGGTTGGGAGTGGAGGGGAGGAAGAGTGAGTTCAATGACGCTTGCATTGATGTTTGCAACTTCTGACAGCCGATGAGCCGACCATTGAATCTGGTAGCATGCTTCCTATCTTGCAGGAAGTTTGCTAGCCAGTTGAAGATGGTATTTCGAGCTGTGCTAGCTTTTCGACAAGGACAGAATGACGCACCGTGTCGAAATCCTTGGAGAAGTCTAATGAAATCAGCGTTACATAAGCGTTGGTCTTGAGGAGGGCGGTGACCTCATGCAAGATTGATATTATGGCTGCCGTTGTTGAGCCTGTCGGTCGAAAGGCATACTGGTCTCTCGGGAGAGGTTTCATTGTTGTTGATTGGAATGATGGATAGAGATATACCTGAACTATCTCCCGTTCCACCATCCTCGAAAATACCGGTTCTATCGATATGAGTTGAAAGTCTGATGGCGTTTTCGGATGCGCAACCTTGGCCACTTGTCTGATTATGGCCGTCTTCCATTGTGTAGCAACGTGTGATGCAGAGATGTGGAGTGGAGATTGAGTGGTTTATTATATAGGTAAGAACTGTTGTGTAGGCTGGAGCTGCCACGCTGATAGACCGTAGCATATAGCAATGAAGAGGAGGATTGATGGCAGACGACAGGGCTTTCTACACTCAAATCCCAACACCAAGCAGTCCTCACAGATGGTAGAAGATGCTGCAAATGGGCATCCCTCTGCCATTGGGTCTGTGGAGGATAACATCCTTTGCAGCCAACAACTGTAGAGCTTTACTCCAGTAGAATGATCAGCACTGATACATGGACTCTCTGGGCCTTTTCCATTGGACCTGACATTATCCACAGGGGTCCCACTCATCCTGAAATTCCTGAAATTTGAAAGTTGTCCTGAATTTGTCCTGAAATTTGGCTCTGTCGTGAAATTTCAGGACACTTATTGAGCATTTCTTAAAACCTTAATATTGTGCAAGCTAAACTCTTTCTGCAGCAAAGGAATATTATCACTTATTGATTGGCACTTGCACACTTTATTCTATTCATATTGCCTTTACTAAGCGGCTCTCAATGTTGAGTTTCGATGATGATCAGTTTTCTAATGATGTCTTCTTCTGGTTAAAACACTTAGCTGTACGGCCAGAAGATTATGCAGAAGTACAAGTTGATGAATTACTTGAACAACTTGGTCAGTATTTTGTGAAACTGGTTAGCAGTTGTTGGTTGTCACTTGGTGCTGTTTGTAAAAGCCTGCCTAGTCAAGGAATACCCTGCTATGACAACCTATTTCTTGAAGACATTCCTAGTAAAGGTACCAAAAGCAACATGTGCAGGGGATAGGTATAAGCGAATTAAGGCAGCTTCTGATGATGAGTCGACTATTGTTTATTTGAACTTTGTCGCTTTTTCCTCAAGTTTAACGGACTTCATCAAACTCTTCCAAAGGAGTGATCCACTTGTACCTTCCTGTACGACAAACTTAATGAACTCATTCACCGTATGATGCTGAAGTTCTTAAAATCTGAAGTCGTTAAGGACAAGCAAGGTGCGGAATTGGTTGCCATTAAATGCAATGATGGAAAAAAAGATTGCCAGTCAAGGAGATAGATATTGGCATGGAATTCATTTGGCATTGTCTCAAGTGAAGAAAGACAACATGAGAAAAGAGCTACGTTATGCATTCAGACATTGCCTCAGTAAGACCTACATGCAAATTACTTTGCCAGTAACGAATGAATCCTGTGCTCTAAGACCTCTCTTGCCTTCAGCCATTTGCGAGACAGTTGGAGCAAGGCAAATCAACAATTAGTGCCTGCACTTGAAGAAGATCACAAAAATGACTGATATGTGTGATAAGGTGCAGGCAGAGTGGCTGATGTACATGTGTGATCAGAACATCCTCTCCAAAATGACTTTGATACTTCTGGAAACAAATGCCAGTACTGGCACAAAGTTTCCAAGTTTTGACGGAATGGGTGGAAAGAAATATGCTAATCTGGCATATGTTGGAATGGCAGCTCTGACACTATCACACAGCTATCCCAGAATGTGGTTTCTCTGTGAACAATGCCTTGTTACAGTGGCATAGCAATGGGTTGTGCAGGTTGTGCACTGCACAAGGGCCCACGACGGTCAGAGGCCCCCGACGGTCAAGGGCCCCGGTGGTTAAGGGCCCCGGCGGTCAGACCGTCAGAGTGGCTTTCCTTTCAGAATGTGATCAAATCAACTTAACCAAGTCTAAATATGTATAGTTGTAAAAAACGGTTTTTTCGTTTTTTTATTTTTTGCCTCGTTTTTTATTTTTTGCATGTAACTTTATTTATTGATTTACTGTCTCTTATTATCTGTTTAATTTCATTTTTGTCTGATATCCCTTATGTTGTCTCCGTCCTTTCAACTATTCATGTAATTTACATCACTATTTTAATGTCATCAGTTGAGAAATAAACAGCACAGTACAGGAAATAAAATTTATAAAAGTTATTTGAATTTCTAAGTTATCCAAAATGCGAAATGTTGTCTTTGCAAACAGTAATCTCAGACTGACTGATAAACTGACTGATATTAGGCCTACTCCATATTAAGTTCTTATATAAGTCAAAATTGTAAGTACAATTTTTAATTAAGTACACTTTTTTAACCTACTTACCAAGTTTAGTTTTTAATTGCTAATGTTGGCATGGACTTACGTGGACTTATGTTTACAATTTAAATCTGAAAAGATTTCAATCTATTTAATTTCTCAATTTCTTATTAAACCAAACTAATAATTGTTGTATACGTGTAGATTCATGTTACTTGTTGTTTACTAATAAAGTTGTATTATTTGCTGATTAAAATTAAATTTTTAAAAATTTTAAAATACCGTACAAGATATAGCAAAGTCAAATAATTTTCGTTTCCGTTTTTTTTTTTTTTTTATAAAACGACGTTTTTTTCCGTTTTTATTTTGTCTTTACCGTTTTTAACAACTATGGCGTACGCACTCAAGTTTTATTTGCATTAGCAGAGACTGAAGTAAGAATGCCCAAATTCGTGATTTAATAAACAGTCAGCATGCCATAACAAAAATCTTTTAGTAGCCTATCTTTAATCTTTGACCAGCAGTTTGATGTCATGTTTTACGTCACGGCCCTCATGGGGGCGTGTTAATAAATTTTTTGTTCATTTGTTGATATTTTCCACTACGGCACTGCGCAGTATGGACAATTACAAAAATTCTGGAAGCAACCCATGGCATCTCAAAACTACTACAATCTCCTGAGTAAAAGCAAGTGATCTGATCAAGGCATCGCATGAGAAATTTCAGAACATGAGGAAGGAGTACGATTCTATCCACGATACTGCTATTAGTCTGGCATAACCTTGGGGCATTAAAGATCATTTTGAAGACCGGCGTTTAAAGAAGGCAAAAAGACTATTTGATTAAATGTGTCACGACGAATCGCCTTCGTCAACCGAGAAACGTTTCAGAGTGAATGTGTGGATAGAGCATGTGGACAAATCAAACAGCGATTTCTTAGCCTTAGTTCGTTGGCTGCAACGTTCAGCGTGCTCTTGCCTTCGACACTCTTAGATGCCTCTGACAACGAATTGTATGCAGCAGCCGAACTGTTAGCTAAACAGTATGATACCGACATTTCGCTACCTTTTCCAGCTCACCTGTTTGTAATTTCGTTCAATCTTTCGTTCGAAGTTGTCAACGAAGTCAACCATCTTCGAAATTGCACAACAGTTACTGTTACTCGTAGACTATTATGCTGTTTCATCTACATTCAGTGATGTCTGCACTGCCTACATGTTGCTGCTGACTTTACCTGTGACTGTTGAAACATGTGAAAGATCATTTTCAAAACTGAAGCTCATCAAAAACTATCTACGAAGTACCATGTCAGGAGAGCGGCTGAGTGACCTGGCAATGTTGTCAATAGAAAATGAATATGCCAAAAAGCTTGATACTTCAAAAGTGGTGGATATTTTTGCGCAAGAGAAAGCGCGCAAACGACCTTTTTAACTTTTAGTATTCTCTCCTTAGATACCGTAGAATTTAGACTTGTCCAATTTGATTATCTGACCTTTTATGTTGTATGCAACAGCGTTTTTTGCACAGCGTTTTTGTTTGAAATCGAATGGGGGGGTTTCAAGGGGCCCACCACCAAAGCTCTGCACAAGGACCCCCCAAATCCTTGCTATGCCACTGCCTTGTTAAACGGACAGTCTGTCTCTAACTGAGAAGACAATCGTGCTGCATGGACTGTGAAAGACACTGTTAGAATTTTTGGATCTGTTACTGAAGTCCTATAAATGAGGATATCATCGATGCAGCAAGAAAGGCTCCTTCCAAATATCGGCTGTATTTGAAAGAACAGCACAAACAGGAGGCAATTGCACTACAGAAGAAGATTGACCTGGAAAGCAACAGGAGAAAGAAAGAGACGTACAGAAGAGGAATTCTCTACTTGCACAGTTGAAAGAAGAAGAGAAATGGAATTGGAGCAAATTTTCAGTTATTGATGTAAGGTGTTTGTCCTTAATGGGTGAAATGGGTTCACAACCCCAAAAGAAGTCTTGCAGAGGCCAGAATTAGACTTTAAAATGTTTGACTGGCAAAGAGTTAAAATTGCATGATCATGATGTTGAACCTACAGAACAGATCTAAACCAGCAAATGTAGTGGAGATTGTCATACACATTCCTAGGTGCAAACAGGATGTGAATGTTGTAATGCAATGGATATACAGTATATCTAATCTTTTGTGGAATAATTATGTAAATGATATAATCATTTTAAACAGAATTGAATGAATACACTATTTTATCTGCCAATGTGAAAAATTGGACTTAGATTATTTTATAAGATCAGATCAGATATATTCAATTGGTAGACATTTGTTATTTTTGCAGTACTTCACGAATGAGAAGTACGAGGCTGAACGATATGACAAGGTACAAGCGAAATATGAAGAAGCATCACTGAAGACAACAACTAGTCTAGCACTTCTCAACTGGGGACAGAATGCTATCTTCAGTGCTGGTCTTACAGTTTTCATGTACCTTGCCAGCCAAGGTGTTTCAGCTGGTAAGAGGCAAGATCCACTGTGTCACTGACTATTTGGCTTTTCTCTTTTTTGTTTGCATGTTGTAACATTATTCCGGTGAATCTCTCCTGTTGAATCTACTCTGAATAAAAGTCTTAGAAATTGATTCAGAGTAGAACTTGATTTTATAAAAAAATAAAGATTTGATTTTAGAGGCCAAAGGTGAAATTCTAAAATCAAGATCTTATTCAAATTTTGGTAGACTTAAGGGTTAAACTACTACTGTTACTTTGGAATTAGCATGTTAAGTTTGCAGGGCCGTAGCAAGCTATTATTGCGCCCTGTGCCAAGCGTAAATCTAGCGCCCCACCCCTCAAAGATCAACTTAACCAACAACGACCAAATTTGTTATCTTGAATATAATAAAATTATAAGGCTTTGTATTTAAAAGAAAATAGGCTTAGAAACGAAGTTTCTGTGCTTCTTTTAACATTTCAATTTAGTCACTTCAGATTTATTTCGCTGTTGAGGGACTTTGAGGACAGAGAGGTTCGGGCAAGTTCCAATGTGAAAGGATTCGACTTCAGTCGGGTTCGATTCCCTCCGTAGCCTACCGTAGGCCATGGGTGTCCCATCGTGTAATCAACACGGCGTTTATAAAGCAGGCGTGCGCTCATGCGGGGTCTCGCCCATACGGTGACTTGTAGGCCTAGAGCGCCAATTGCCGCTAGGCTGTCTTTCAGCTCTTCAGATACTAGGCCGATCTTAGAGCCTACGACCGGCTTTAGTGGCGACAGAAAAGTGTCCGCTGTGAATGCCCTAGGTCATTATAGCTCTGCATTAGCTGACACTGACAACTCAACATCCGCCATTTCTCTAGTTCTGATTATAGTTTAATTAAAACAAATTCACGGGAGATACCGGATAGCAGTTTCCACATTAAATTACGCGAAAATTATATCTATTAGTCCGTTTGATTAAGTTCGCTGTCTTTCCAAAATTACACTTTCATCGGGATCGAATTAGCTAACGTCCATTTAATAGCAATGCACTTTTCAGTAAGCAGGGACGGTACATGCAAAACCATCTAAGAGTCCCTTCTCTTGCTTACTTAATATCGTTTATTTAACGACGCCGTCATATCGACGATGATAGTGCTCCTTCTCAGTGCCTCGACTCGTTTTATAGGCAAATCTACGCGCCTAAAGAACCACGTTCTTTTCGCTCGCTTTTCACTAATCACAGCGCAGTATCGCCCTTTTCACCAGGTAAATTTCCACCAATCACGGCAGTTCGCTCTATTTGGCTTCTGCGCCCATTCGGTCTATGCCAGAGTTGTTAAATTCTCATTTAATTTTATGATGAATATTTCATATTTCAAGATCAAGTAATTAGTAATTAAATCGTTCCATCTCAAATTTTGCGCCCCTCTTGAGTTGCGCCCTGTGCCACGGCACCGTTGGCACATGCCTCGCTACGGCCCTGTAAGTTTGGTAAGAGGTTATCTGTCGAGAAAGGAATGTTGGGCAAGAATGGGTTCTTCAAAACTGGATAGGCCTGTGTCAAAAAGAAGAAAAGTCAATGTACTCGATTAGTAGATGAGTTTGTTAGGGGACACAAGTGGAACAAAAAAAACCGGAAGCATCTTTTTGCCCTAGTGTGCATTTGAACACATGACCTGTGGTGACAGTCCAGCACTCTAACCACTAGACTGTCATGAATTCTACCTGATGTTAGATCAAAGGACTACAGTACTGCTCGTCCTCATTGATCAATAATTTTGTCTAGCCATTGTTAAGAACTTCACTGTCCTAGATTTTATACTCTTAGTGTGAATATGCAGTTAATGAGTTCCACCCATTGAGATGTATAATATATATATAAATATATCACTAGAGAGAGTATATCCTATGTTGAAGCCAATAAAAAAGGCCTCCACCCCTTAAGGTATTCAAAATGGCGAAACGATCGACGTTAAATTGTCGATTGTATTGTATTGTATTGTATTTGATCATTTATAAAGCGCTTCTCATAGCATAAGCCTTTCAGAAGTGCTCCCAGTGCGAGGTACTCCGAGAGAAAAGGAAGGTTTTAAGGTGAGAGGAAGAGGTAAAGATGCTACCAGAGAGGATTGTAGAGCGTAGAGAAGGTAGAAGTCTATTCCACAGGGAGGCAAAGGATTTGGATTGAGCCATTGTGGTCCTAACACGGGGAAGAAAAAGGTCAAACCGGTCAAAGGATCTGAGAGGACGCAATGACGTGACACAAAGGGGACGGAGAATTTGGTGACAAAGATATTTTGGAGTAAGACCCAGTTGAGATTTTAGCACGAGAATGAGAACTTTGAATTGGATGCACGCAGAGAGAGGTAGCCAGTGAAGTAATTGTAATTGTAATTAGCAACTTCTATTGCGCCGGTGTCTAATGCACAAGGCATCAACCGATGGCACATCAAAACCAAGCCGTAATCAGGTCAATATCCAAAAGATCAGTCCATAAGAGACAGAGAGACAGCCTACGGTGGATAAGCAATTTGAAAGAGGTAAGTTTTCAGCCGAGAATGAAATGACACAAGCGACTGAGCACAGCGTACAGACACAGGAAGAGAGTTCCAAAAAGTAGGTCCAGCAACTGAAAAAGCTCGTTTGCCAAGAACAGTTCTTGATTTCGGTATGACCAGACAAAGATGATCAGATGACCTCATTGAATAATTGTAATTGTAATTAGCAACTTCTGAGACGCCTAAGTTGGAAGTAAGAAGTCTAGCGTTTGTATGTAGAAATTTATTAACGCCCGAAAACAAGGTTGATCTGTCTGGGGAATAAGAACTGATTTTAAATATTGTGGTTGGCCAGAGTTTGCAGTTTTATATACTATGAGCCCCAGTTTGAAAAAAGTTGATCAGCCATAAATGTAGAGATGTGAGAGAAGCGAGGAAGGCGACCAATAAGTCTGGCAGTGGCATTCAGTACAGACTGTAGAGGAGATAGATGAACCTTGGGTAAACCAACAAGAACAGAATTGCAATAGTGAATTCGAGAACT
Organism: Aporrectodea caliginosa; assembly: GCA_020284085.1. NCBI lineage: Eukaryota > Metazoa > Annelida > Clitellata > Crassiclitellata > Lumbricidae > Aporrectodea > Aporrectodea caliginosa. The sequence goes on along the minus strand of JACEVL010000384.1, from coordinate 1,436,739 downwards.
GACGAAAGCATGGACAATTGAGGTGAAGGTAGAGGATGAAACAGATCTGCGAATAGCCCTGAGACGCCTAAGTTGGAAGTAAGAAGTCTAGCGTTTGTATGTAGAAATTTATTTACGCCCGAAAACAAGGTTGATCTGTGTCGAACATTGGAGTCAAAGGAATATGCAAAACAGTTATGGATGAACAATTTAGATTTAAAACTGATAAAGTAGTTGTCGATACTGCAACTGAGAATTTCTATACCACCGGAGTAATTCGTCATTGTCTTACCACATGCCTTCTTAGCATGTGGCTCGGAAGATCGAAGGTGAATGTGATGATGATGATGATGATGATAAGCCATTGATTCTCCAGGCAAAATTAAATTCAGATGCACTTCTTCGCTACAAAGATGCGCTGGAGAATGATGTGGATTCTTGTCCACTGCAGTGGTGGAAGGAGCATGCTGGAGCCCACAAAGTCTTAGTTTCTGTAGTAAGGAAACATCTAGCTGCTGCGGCCACAAGTGTTTCTTCCGAACGTGTTCTCTGCCTACTGGACTATTTTGAATAAAAAGTGAGATCCTAGACTGCTACAGATTGCGACACTTCTTTAGAATTTTGATTGAATTATTTGAATTCTAGACCCTTAAAAGTAAACATAGAAAAAGTCAGTGAATGTGCGATTAATCGCGTTAATTTTTGCGTTAATTTTTTTAATTGTGCGATTAATCGCGATTAAAAAAATTAAATCGAAATGCAGGACTACCGGTAATTATTACACATGTAATTATAAACACTAATTTTGGATTTTTGGATAATGCGCTAAATAACCAAGAACTCAAACAAACTGTTGTAGACCTCTTTTCTACAAAATGCTGAATTCGGTTTAAGTTCGTCACATGTAAAAATTGTAAATTTTATTCTATTTAATGTCTGTGATAACCGTTTTAAGTGGAGTAAACGTAACGAATATTAATTCCAGTTAGCGGCCTATCGTAATCATACTTTTATATGTACGTTCATCTGCCTCATTTGCTGCAGAGGAGACTTGCAGCCAGAACGTGTTTCTGGCAGGCATGCTGCATTTACTTCAGGTTAACGGTTTATACGAAATTTGGTTACGACGAAATTTACACTTGTTCCCTGTCTTTCACCTTAAGTAACCAGTTTGCACTGTAAATAAAGTAAGCTACCAAAATGATACAAAAGTTGATTAATAAGCGATGTGGCTAGTGACATACATAGTTATCAGGTATAAATATTTTGCAGGTTTATGATGCCTTATTTTAACAGGAACAATGACAGTTGGTGATTTGGTCATGGTGAATGGTCTGCTCTTCCAGTTGTCTATTCCACTGAATTTTCTTGGCTCTGTTTATCGTGAAACAAAGCAATCTCTTATTGACATGCAGACCATGTTTGGTCTTCTACAGTTGGAGGCAAAGGTCAAGGTGAGAGCAAGGCCTGTGTCGTTAATTATGACAGCATCTGCTGCTCTGCTTGTCCTGTTTGTCAGTGTAACATAATCTAATCTGATTATTTCTACAGCACTGTTATCATAGTGCACAGGCATCAATCGATGGTCGCTTCAAGTCAGACCCTAAACGAAGGAGAACATGTCCTTGACAAACATGTGCGTCATCAGAAAGTGTTGTCTGAGAAATTATATAAAGTAAGTAAGTATATTCTTTATTGAACCAGTTGCAATCCGCATTCCGGTGTACATACATCATATATAATAAACAACCAATAGTCAATTATGAATAAAGCATTCTAACTATAAAAGTTTTTTTCCATATTATGGTCAGCTAAAGGTTAAACATGGTCATGTGATCGGGGTCGAAGGCATGGGCGTCCGCAGGAATTTTTCCAGGGGGGCGCAAACTTTCAAATAGTTGTCTCAGGGACTAAATAGGCTATAGGCTATAGGTACATAGGGTGTGTCGAAAGCAACCGATGACTCCACCTTCGACACTCGCTCCCTCGGCGCTGGCTATACCTCTCGATCCTCTGGCGCGGATCCCAACATGCGAAAATATTCATGAACATTCATTTTCAAAAACTAGTATGATAGACTAGTAAAATTTTATATGACTGAAACCTTACCTTATTCTTGAAATAACAACTGCAATCGTTTGGGTTCTTGTCCAAACTCATTTATCACTCTACATGTATCTATGTTGCCTGAAATTTCTGTTCCGTTCCTACCAAGTTTTGCTACCCTCAAAGCAGTCGACCTTCACAGTGCCTACGAAATTGTCCTACTCAGAAGTGTTCGTCTTCTACGTTCCTGTAATACTGCCCAAGTGACTTGCAAAGCGGAGTAGTAGAGGTTCAAGTGTAACCTGGGACCATCATGGGACTATTATTGTCCCAGGTTTAACGACCCGTGCGACAACAAAGATCAATAGATTCGTAATGTCTCCTTCATCCAGGCTTGGGACATGGTTCCGAAGCCAGCGGGGTATACGTTTAAAAAGTCTGTCAGAACGTGTGTTAGCTGGTATCTAAGGGAAGAAGCTGATTACTTAGTCAGAGACTGTCTCTCCAGACAGTGTCAATTATATATGTTTAAATATATATTTGTATATATATTTGTATATATAGGCCATATATATATATATATATATATATATATATATATATATATATATATATATAACGTCCTGACTACGCGGTTCACCGGGCCGGACCTGTTATCTCTTTAACGATCAGCCAAAAACAACAGCTATAGAAGAGCCGCCGGTAAAGGGAATACGATACCATGCAATTAGTCGACACGACTGAGTGAAAGCACTTCGTCGTCTCGGGTCTGACAATGTGAATTTTCATATTACCAAGAGAGAACTATATACGCTAAAATTTCAAAAATACGCATAAACAAAGATATAGCGGGAACTTGTAGAGCGTGCCGTATATTAACGGTCGGTACACTGCATACCTTACAGTCCTTACTAATTAATCTTATGCTTCATGTGTTAATTTAAATAATTACCTAAAGAATTTAGTGTTTTTTCGATAATCAAGTTGAAAATCGTGTTGTAATAACCAAAATAATCAACATTTCTCTGCAAATATGTGCAAAATCCAGGGGGGCGCACATGCGCCCCTTTGCGCCCCCCCTGCGGACGCCCATGGTCGAAGGGGATAGGCCAACGGCTTTTTTTGAGGAAGAAACCTATGAAGAACATGGCCCGGGTTCCCAGGACCGCCGAAAACAGGCAGGTGTCGGCTTTAAGGCATTGTTGTTCAAAGGTTGGGCTATCACTTGGGAGGTATAGCTGACGGATCAATCTGTTCATTACAGACTGGAGCATTCCCTTCTTTTTTGGCTGATATACTAGTAATCAAAACTGCTTTTCATGCTATATTAGATTTAAAGTTATCAGTTTGTGTCTTTTTCCAAATAGCTGGTATATCTGGAAATTTTTGCCCTTTCAAACACCGGCAAAAGGCACCAAGTTGGTGCCCTAAGCTGAGAAAACATGGTCGATGAACAATATGTAATATGCGAAAAATAACACGTTATCCAACAAACTATCTACCGGAAATGAAACATTTTTCTAACTTACACTCTTAAAATTAACAGTTTGTGTGATATACAAGTTAAGGCTGACAGCATACGATAAAACAGTTTGCTCCACTAATCTGTGTCTAACAAGTACTTGCTGACTCAGTGTTCCCATTTTGCAGAAGTTACGGTTGACAAGACAAAGTATCCAGAATGTGAATGAAGGCAAAATATTATAGTGCTTTTATGATTTTTGAAACTACGCTGTCAGTACCATTTGATGTTGGAACACATACTCTTAATTACAGAAGAGCACATTTAATCAGAACCTTCAAAATCAGAGTAATTGCTTTTATCATAATTAAAAAGTAAATTAAGAGTCTCTTAACACATTGACCGCCACCACAGTTTTAAACCACACGCCAAGCCATTATCATCATGTAGGCCTAGTGGTCATCGTCTACTTCGTGATGAAGGGGCCACGTCCTTAGCAAAGAGGCATGGCCGGATTAGCCCCCCTGGATCTGCCCTGATCATCACCATCAGCATCGCCACATCACCACCATCAATCAATCAATCAAAACTTTTTTATTGAAGCCAAATCAAATCATGCACAGAACATTTCAACATGTAATAACGAGATTGGCAGCAAGAGGAGTCCCAAAAGGGATCAAGATCCCGCTAACTAGGGACACCTATAATAACATTTCCAAAGTCTTAATTAGTGACAGCACAGCCAAAGCCTTGACAGCAGCACAACATCAAGTCTCATACAGCAAAGCTAACAATAATAGTACATAGTACGAAGTAAATTATCAACTAGATTCCAAACACTATAAAATAAAGAAAAGAAAGAAAACCTTAACTAACAGTGAAAAAACCCAGGCAGTGTGTGTTAGCTAAGTTCCATTAAGTAGGAAGGCATGCATGCGGCATCACCACGATCCGCATCACCACCATCATCACCACCATCAGCATCACCACCATCAGCATACCCTTCACTGGCTCCCCATCCAACAGCGGGTGCAATTCAAAATCCTTTCCCTCATGCGTAACTGTCTTGTTGGGGTGGCCCCATCCTACCTGAGGTCTTTTTGCACCTTTGTCTCCTCTTTACCTGCGAGGGCCTCTTTGCGATCTTCAACCCGTGGCCTTATGGTTGTCCCTCGCATGCGCTCTGCTACGGCCCACTCTAGGTGCTTTGCACGTGTTGGCCCATCAGCTTGGAACTCTCTTCCCCAATCTCTTCGCCTTGAGTTACTAGCCCTGTCACCTTCCCAGTTCCGTAGACACCTTAAGACATTTTTGTTCCCTGACGCAGGCACTGAAGCAGGTCGAGAGCGCAGCTGATTTTTGAGCAGCGCTATATAAATGTTCGATTACAAATTACAATTACAATTACTGACTAAAACAAACTGTAAAAGCATACGTTCTACCATTTTACTTGGCAAATGGTTCCAGGCACGCTTAACCCATTCATAAACCTGAGCCAGTCAAATTTGGTTATCTGATATCATTACTCTGTCAAAACTTTACAGACATGGTCTAAATGGCTTATTCAGGGAAATGTTCAAAGGCTCTAGCATAGAAGTTAACTGGCCAAGGACTACACACATATCTGTGTGTAATTCTTTTGCTTCTGATTTGACTGGATTAATCAGATTGGCTTCCTGCTGAGTGCAGAATAAAATTTAAATAGGCCTGCTTGACCTACAAAGCCCTTAGCGCCAGCACACCTCCCTACCTTCAGTTATACTAACTCCTTACATCCCTCCTCGTTGCCTGCGATCATCAGGTATGGGTCTTTTGGCTGAGCCATGAGGCAGAACAGTTATGGGCTCACGTGCATTCCGTGCCTCTGCCCCAAAGAATGGAAGCGACTGCCACTCTACTATCTATTCGTAACTCAAATTCACTTCCTTCCTTCAAAAAGCAGCTCAAAACTTGCTATTTCTCCTTTGCTTTCAAGCACTTGAATATCTCACTGCATCTTGTCCTGGCGGCTGACTATCAATGCGACAGATTCACATTTCAGTGTGACCGTGCACAGATTAACTGTGGAACTGTGCTTTGTCAAACTGACAGACGCACAGGTGTTAAAAACAGTAAAAACTGACTATAAATGAAAAACGTTGTTTTTAAGAAAAAATAAAAAAACGGAAGAAAAAAATAATTATAATTTGACTTTGTTACATCTTGTACTGCATTTTAAAATTAAAAACCTTGTTTACACAATTTAATTTTAATCAGCAAATAGCACAACTTTATTAGTAAACATTAAGTAACACTACTCTACAACAATTATTTTAATTTTTTATAAGTTTGGTTTTATAAGAAATTGAGAAATTAAAAATATTGATGTCTGTTCAAATTTAATTTGTAAACATAAGTCCATGCTGACATAGACTAACAATTTAAAAACTATACTTTGTAAGTATAGAGAGTACTTAATTAAAAATTGTACTTGCAATTTTTACTTGATGTGGAATAATATTAGTCAGTTATCAGTCAATTCGGAGATTACTGTGTACAAAGACAACATTTCTCATTTTGTATAACTTAGAAATTCAAATAACATTTATAAATTTTGTATCTTGTACTGTTCTATTTATTTCTCAAATGATGACATTAAATAGTGTGGTAAATTAGCTGAATCCTTGAGCAGAGACAACATAAGGGACATCAGACAGAAATAAAATTAAACAAAATAATAACAGACAGTAGATAAATAAATATAAGCCAGCATAGAGTGCACAGCAACAATCAAGGCACAACAATGACGACAACGAATGGATAAGAGTTGTGGTAGCATTAGTGGTGAGAGAGCGGGAGACAACTCTGTGCTGGCACAACTGATAACAGCAGTTGCGACAGAGCTGGTGAATGTGCTGTGCAAAGGTAAGCTCCTGATCTAATATGACGCAAACAGTGGTAGAGAAAGCGAACTGTGGGAACTCGGTGGCAAGGGCTGGTAGATCGCTCTTAGCAAGCTGTTGGCTCGTGCCCAGCCAGATGAATTGAGTCTTGGATGGGTTTAGTCGCAAGCGGTTAGACGACATCCAGGTCCCAAGGACATCTATATGCCTCCCCATCCTGGTGGGGTCTTACCCTAGCTTCCGATAAAGAACACCTGATAAAACTCCTAAACAGAGCCAAACGTCTAGGGTACCTAGAACAATCCTTTCCTACAGTCTCTGAACTTGCCAATATAGCCGATACGAAACTCCTATTCTCCATATTGCACAACCTCAAGCATGTACTTCACCAATTCCTACCTTCACTTTGACCCCTCTCCTTTCACCAGTTAAGACCCAGAGCACACAACCATACTCTCCCACCCAAAGACAACTCAATTTATTCCCAGATCATTATATAAAAATATTTACTAGTTTATTCTAACATTTTCTAATTAACTTTAATTATCCATTTTTGCTCATGTAAGCATTTTTGTCAGATTGTTTTTCTAAATAAACGCATATACCGGTATATATATATATATATATATATATATATATATATATATATATATATATATATATATATATATATATATATATATATATATATATATATATATATATATATATATAAGTAAGTTAGCATTCTTTTACCTTTCTCGGACTCCAAAAATTGTACAGCCATTTCTAAGACCGACACTATGCCTAGTTAATACTATTTTGACAAGCTTGGTCTTATATACTAATCGAAGATGTGTTTGTGTTATGCTAAAAGAGAGTCATGTAACACATGGCCATACTGTGTAATACTAAATAAAGGCCTTTGATGTCATTATTTCAAATAAATACGTGAGAGCCCGACGCTATTCTATCCGCTCCGAATTGCCCGGCTCCGAATTATCCGGCTCCCAATTATCCGCTCAGATTTATCCGCTCCGAATTGACCGGCTTCGAATTGCCCGTCTCCGAATTGTCCGCTCCGAACTGTCTGCTCCCAATTGTCCGGCTCCGAATTGTCCGGACACCTCCATGAACGCCTTATCCAACACGCCGCTGATCCTCAATCGGAGATCTTCCTGCATCTGGAAAACTCTACACATACGGAATCTACCGAATTTGCTGCAATTCTGGAGCAGTTTGGACTGGTTCAACACATCACAGAGCCTACCCACTGTCATGATGAGTGGCTTGATGTCATAGTTACCAGGAAAATGCGCTCTCCAACAGGCCGGACAGCCTTCAGTGGCCTCCTTGGCCACTGCTCTTCAAATCACCAGCCAGTCTTCTCCAGCCTTTACCGGTGAAATTAGTTCTTGGAGTGGTTTACTGCCAAGATAGCATCTATCCGCACAGCAACTTCTACTTGTTCTCAACTGGAGTTTTCCACTACTGACTCTATTCTTAATGTCCTTAACAAAGTCACAAGTCTAGAGTTACATGGTCTCATCCTGGCTGCAGCATCGAAGACGTGTGAGCTGGATGCAGTGCCTGCGTTTCTCATTGAAGAGCTTGTCGATTACCTTCTACTATTCCTAACCATTGAGGTGTATAATAATAAATCTATCACTATCTATGTTGAAGTCGCCGATCAAAACGGCCTTGACCCTTAAGTTGCTCAAAATGGCGAAACGATCGAAGTTATATTGTGTAGCGTTTGGATGTAACAATTTATTATCGCCCGAAAACTATTTAGCTGTGGTTGGGCTGGGAGATCTTCTGAGTAGGCACCTTAAAGGGGTGCTATATAAATTTTTGGACTGACTGAATGAATGAAAAAACTCTATTTTTAACCCCTTAACTGCTGAATAACCTATGCGGTTAACAACCAGCTCCTGGGGAATTAATTTAGCTAAAAAAGACAATTTTGTATGATGCTCTGTAACTTATTTGAAACTCAATGTTCTTCATTCTGATGACTATTTTTAAAGTTTTTATTACTAATTCCAGAGTAAATAAATGAAATTGTTCATAATGAGACTTATTGTAACTGTTCAGGACAAACATTTGCTATATTTTAATGCTGAACAAGGATGAACGCATAGTGCAATATCACACGAGGGATAATAGTATCTGGTTTCCTTCGTATAAGTTTCTTTCCTGTCTTGGTAGCTACTAATTACACAGTAAATAAATGAAATTGTTCATAATAAGACTTATTGTAACTGTTCAGGACAAACATTTGCTATATTTTAGTGCTGAACAAGGATGAACGCATAGTGCAATATCACACGAGGGATAATAGTATCTGGTTTCCTTCGTATAAGTTTCTTTCCTGCATTGGTAACTATTAATTACACAGTAAATAAATTAAATTGTTCATAATAAGACTTATTGTAACGGTTCAGGACAAACATTTGCTATATTTTAGTGCTGAACAAGGATGAACGCATAGTGCAATATCACACGAGGGATAATAGTATCTGGTTTCCTTCGTATAAGTTTCTATCTTCAGTGGTTACCTTTAGCACTTTAACAACAAGAGTGTACTAAAAGTGACTGGGAAACCAATGCAGCTCATCGTTAAAGTGTTAAGAGATGAACTGGGATCAAATCTCCAAACTTTGTGGCATGGCCTGACTGTTGACTAAAAATACCTTGTGGACAATGGGTTAAATGTGATATAGGTCGAGTTTAATAACTAATCATCTATTCATAAACAGTGTATAATACTTGAGCTAGACTTTTACTATGAGCATCTTTTGTTTCTTTTATGTACAGAATAAACTCAATGCAAAGCCACTTGAAGTGTCGGCCCAGACAGCCACAGTTACATTTGAAAATGTTCAATTTGGGTACAGTTCTGCCAAAGATATTGTTAAGGGACTTTCATTCACCGTTCCTGCTGGAAGGAAGATTGCTATTGTTGGAGGCAGTGGATCTGGGTAAGTATACGAACAGAGTAGGCCTACTGTATAAAACTCCTGGTGTTAGAAAAGTGGTCAGACCACTTTTTCAGAAAAAATACTGAATGATTGAGGCAATGAAAACTGGAAGTTTAATAGGTTATCTGAAAAGAAATTTCTGACTAAAAGCGGATTGGTTTTAGAAGATGCAGAAGCAGCAGCAAAACCACTTGCTTTTCAATCATACTTTTCTTCTTGATTTTTATTACGATAGGAGTACAGTTTGTTTGCAAATGAACTGTGAGACTGCTGGGTATAGTAGATTGGCAGGATTTCAGTAGTGCCCATACCAGGCGATGCACATATGTATTACTAGGGTGTCCCAAAAAACAACTGAAATTTTCAAAAGTTTACATATTTTGATGGCCAACCTTTAGAAAGTTGCTACAGGATTAGTTTTTATATTGTATGAAGTTACAGTTGCAGTTAGATCAACGTTTAGGGGTCCCTTAACGAATTCGAGTTAAGCTTTGTATAACGAATCATGGACATATTAACTTACCATTTAGGGAAATTTGACCACAGAGTATCTCAGGATGTGTATCTGATAGGGTGTCCCGGGTAGAAGAAGTCAAGCAAGCTATTTCTAAATTTGTAGGACAATCGGACGACCTTCATTTTCAAGGCCATTTGAGTTCTATTGTCAAATATTATTATTTTGTTATTGGTGAAGTATAAAGAGAAGCTATAGGTTAATAGGCTCTCAGTCATTGTGGTTGTGGAAATCCATCAAAATTATAAACAGCCTTGTATGACCATCGTATGACTGTCACATGACTTTGTAATTCAAGGTCAGTCGACCTGTTATAGTTGACCATTGACTTCACGGGAACTACAAGCGATATAAAGATTTTCCTGGCATCTATGTTATTTTTTCGGAGTTATGTATTCGAAAAAAGTATGTGCAACATAGTGATAATAAACATCATATGCTCAGTGCATGACTTTGTAGTTCAGGGTTCGCTGACCTGTAATATTTAACATAAATTGTTTCTCTGGAACTACAAGTACTAGAATGGTGTTCTTGATGTCTCGTTCCAATCCAAATGAGTTATGTCATGTGAAGGTTCATCTTTAAGTGATTCCAACCATCCATTCCAAAGAAGCATTACATCTGGTTTTTTCTTATGAACTGGATTTTACCTGGGTTTCTCCAGCAGATTAAAATTTTGGAAGATTATGATTTCATGTGAAGCAACCATCATTTGATGCTTTGTCCATTACGACAATAGCACTAAAGTCATTAGATTAGAATGGGCATGTTAGTTATACATTATTGTGTTATATGCATGAAAATACAGTGGTTGATTTTTGGCTAGAATGCATGTTCATTTTTAATTGAATTACGAAATTCAGTTGATCACTGTGAAGTGTGAACTTTAGTTTTTACTGTTTCTAGAAAGTCAACAGTATGTTATTATGAAATTCATTTTAAATTAAATTATGAAATTTAGTTGATCACTGTGAACTTTAGTTTTTACTGTTTATTTATTTCTAGCGCATCAACAATATGAAATTCAGCTGATCACTGTGAACCTTAGTTTTCTCTGTTTGTTTATTTGTAGAAAGTCAACAATAGTACGACTTTTATATAGATTTTTTGATCCTCAGTTTGGACGAATACTTGTGAATGGCCAAGATATACGGGATGTTGATTTAGAAAGCCTGCGCAGAGTCATTGGAATTGTGCCTCAGGTGAGAAAGTTGTGACTTGTTGCCTATTAGGAATATAATGGAAACTGATGTAAAATGTCAGACTACTCCCCAGTTTTAAAACAGCAAGTGCACTTACATGTCTCATGCGTGCCTCAGCATGTAAGTAGATCTGTGGTATGTTGATGGTTTACATTTATTTTTCTGGAAAGATTCTGGTTAAATCACATTTAGCAATTACATGAAAGTTACTTTACATCTGAAATATTATTTGTATATACTTTGTTTCACATTGTTGTATTATTTTTGTATTATTTGTTTCTTGATCATGGCATTGTTCTGCAAATATTTGTGGACACAAATGATGTGGAAATCAATTGTTTACACCCATGTGAGCCAGCTCGATCACATTGATATCCACATCCAACAGACATCTTAGTAATGTCATTCCAAGACATATTAACAACTGTTCAACCAACAACCGTCACTGGGAGAACTTACTTGTTGACATCCGAGGAAACTATTATAGCAAACCAGGCTCTCCAAAACAGTTCAGAGAAGACTTGATTTAGAAACTTCCACACGAAACGACTAGCAGATGTTCCAAAACTACTAGATCTATAGGCTGAACTAACCTATCAAGAAAAGAAAATCAAATTAACCTTAAATTAATGTGACATAAATTTGTTGCATTGTGTAGTACTTTGTCATTTAAATTTAATAATGATGTGCTGCAGGCTTTGGCAGTGATATCAAAGATCTATCTGGCGACACAAGATGATTGCAAATTGCGACCATGACTGTTACCTTTAAAAATTCACTGTAACAAAACTACGAGAGTGCCCACTCTGAAATTTTCACCAATTGTTAAGGACAATGAAAGCTTTGCATGGGAAAAATATGATATTTTTCAGATTTTACAAAATGACCTAGGTCAGGGTCATTAGGTTACAGTTGCTCACAGTTTTTTTTTTACTGAATATGAACATTTCTGAATGCTTTGCTCAGATAGAGCTATTTAATACCTTCAATTTGGTATTTAAATTGTGTCTCTAGGTGCAATAGAAGCTGAGATACAGCCGTTTGAACATTAGCCGGTCAGCAGAAATCGGCCCTTTTCGGTCAAGTTCACGGACCCATATCTCGGACACCGGTTGACCCAAAAATCTAAAATTCTTGTTTTGAAAGTTTTTCATGGTGGTTTATCAGCATACCAAATTTCCACAAAATTGGAGATGGTGATGCATGATGACTGTGTTGATTTGACGTGGAATACCCCTTTAGGAAATTATGAGCTTATGATTTTCAACATGTTGGAACTGTAGAGCTTGTCAAATCTCAGATGAGAAGCAAAACTTGGAGCATTGAAACTTCATTACATTTCGCTGCCTATTTACGAAGAAAATCTGTGTGCACAGTTTATAACAATGGAAGTTGTGTTTGGCAGTCTCACATCACAGGCTACTGTAAAGTGCATTGACTGAGCGTTGGATAAAGTGCTATTGGGTTTTGCCAGTTGTGAAGATTTTCATGGAGATAAATGATTGAACAGCATGCTGTTTCATTTTAAACTGTCATTGGGATGCGTGTAATGTATAGTTATATATTAGTTGTGAGCTGAATTGAATTGTAGGATTCTGTGTTGTTTCATGACACAATTTTCTACAACATGCAATATGGCAACATGGATGCAACAGTTAACGAAGTTTATGAAGCAGCCAAAATGGCCGAAATGCACAGCGTTGTCATGAGCATGCCAAACAAATACAACACACAGGTTGGAGAAAGGGGACTCAAACTGTCAGGTAAACAACTCTGTAACAAGTCAAAAAGTAAGGCACACAGGTGTTCCTTTGGAATAAGAAATGATACTACAAGCTGTGGCTCGCTTTTTAGTGACCTGTGGGTCACTCATTTTCTTTCTAATTAAATCATAAATTGACTTTGCAGTCTAATTTCTTTAGATTCCAAATACAGTGAAACACTGTTAACGTGCGCACCATTAACACGTGAGTCCGTTGTACACGTAGTGCCACCATGCTTCCCAAATGCCACAAGATTAACGCACGGGCATCGTTAACATGCAGTAGTGTAATGAAAATGATAGCTCTAATAATTATAGTGACTGATGACATGTTGAGAATGCTGTTGAAAATCACCAGTGAATATTACATACAGATGCTCGCAATGTGGCACAGATTCTGATCCAAGGAACAAGGTGCCAAGTGCATCAAGATTATCCATCTATGACTGTTGCATTGCCCCCACGCAGGAAAGGATGCATCGCGGAGGAAACCAGCCTTCGACAGCCTTTGTTGACCTCTGTCCATCAGTGCACGTCAATTCCTCGGTGAACATCAACGCACATAGATTTCTTTGTTGGCAACTAGGTTAAGACAGCTGTCACTCTCTTTCATCACCTGAGCACAACAAAGTCTTTGGCAGCAGCTCATCATACATGGCTGCTCTTCTGTCGCTTTCCCTCTCTGTCTCCGTCTCGCCTGTGGCAACCTTTATTTGCTGCTCACAGTTATTGCTGCACTTCTCCTTTCCGCTATGCATTGAAATCTTTTATGTGTGCCTCTACAGATGCATCCATTCCCTTCTCTCTTTCATCATCCATGTCAACCATTATTCGCGATTCGGGTAAATATTGCAGCTGTTTTCACTTTCGAGGCCCATGGAAGCCCTTGATGCACAGCCTCAGTAGAGGTGTCTGCTCCGTTTTCTCTTTCGTCATCTATGGCAACCTTTATTTATGACTCGAGGCCCAGGGAAGCCTTTGATACACTGCCTTGTGTAAAATAATTATAATTATTGTTCCTTTTTTGTTTTCTTCTGCATATGAAAAATGAATGTGTATTTGTACTTAGCATATCAAAGGTGATTTTTGTAGCTAATAACAATAACTATTCAACAGACTAGCAACTTTATGTACTAGCTGTGCTTAATAACTTACAAAGCAAGGAATAACCTTATGCCAGACTATATCTCAGACTTCTGCAAATATGTGCTAGAAGTCCTGCGGTCTTTTACAAGGTTTGGCAATTGTTCCTTCACTGTCTGTGGACCCACTGCATGGAACAATCTTCCCGATCATGTGAAGAACATGTGGAGACATTTAAATCCCAGCTCAAGACTTATCTTTTTAAACAATCATATGACTGAAATTAACTGTTTGAACTCATGTATAGTGCCCTTTCCTTCGGCCTTGGCTGAGCTACGGTGCTATACAAATCATATTATTATTATTATTATTATTATTATTATTATTATTATTTTTATTATTATTATTATTAATACATTTACATTACTGCCAACCTAGCTGGTAAATTCGTTAAGCTGCACGGTAATGCACGGTTTTGACGGCGTGCCTCCCATTGGCAACGTGTTAACGGTGTTTCGCTGTTTGTGACTTTGTCTGACAAAATGAGTCCTGTATTGCACCACACAATTTCCTAGAAGTGTGCTTCTTGAATTTTTAGTGTATTTTGGTCAAACATATCTTAATCACAAATTTTGATGCTTATCAGTGCTTACCTTATTATCTCAAGTATAATGCGCACATCGGTATAGGTATAATACGTACCCTGAGTTTCAAAATTTATCCTGAACATTATGAAATCTTAGTACTTACTTATGTATAAGGTGGACTGGTTAAAAATAGTCTGGGGAAGGAATGCTGGCAAGCTAGTTATGAAACTGTCATTGTTAGCATTGAACGCATTTCAGTGTCATCGAATGCCTGTGGTGAAGAAGGCTTTAGAAAGAAACCAGACAGATCTGGTCATCACCCCAGGTGTAATGACAAAACTTTTGCAGCCATTGGATGTGTCTGTCAATAAACTTAGGTGTAAATGGAAGGAATGGCTTGCTGATGGCACCACACCTACACCACAGGAGGGTGAATGCGTGTGCCGATGATATTACCGGTAGAAGTGACGCAACGGATCAAGGAAATATAAAGGATTTTCTTAAATGCTGCATATCAAATGCCATGGACGGTAGCCAAGAGCCAAGGTGTGGTCCGACAACATTGCTGAATGCAATGCACGTGATAAATGTAAAGAGACTGCAACGCCGCTTGGAACAACTGATGAGGACTCGGATTGTGACGGTGATGACGATGTTAATGTGGTTTACTTGAATGAAAATTTAGCCAGTGCAACAACTGAAAAAATGAACAATTTAACTCAGATAACGATGACAAAAAGTTTTTGGGCTTTTAATTATTATAGTGCTTACCTACGTGCAGTATGACTGCTCTAGTATATTTTTATATCTGTGATAGAAAATAAACAACATCTGGTGAAATGGTTGTCTTTTTTTTATTTTTCAAACATAACTATGCGCTCTAAATTAAAATTATAAATATAGTTTAAATCTTATTTTATGAAATCAACCTCCTAATGGCAAATTAAATAAAGTAAACCAATAAAATATATGGTAATTCAGCCGATGTAAACTTCTGTTTTATTTGATCAATGATTCAGCAGTCTTCATGTGTGATCGTTGCTTGCCTAAGACATCTAAGAATTTTGTTCCTATGTACAATGCACACCCAGACTTTGAGCATTATGTTTTTGAAAAAGTGTGTATTATATCTGAGATAATACATTATATTTCATTCATTCATTCAGGAGATTTATATAGCACCTCTTCGAGGGAACTACTCAGAGGTGCTCCCGACTCCCAGCACAGCCAATAAGAACAGTTTTCAGGTTAGTATAGAACATGTCAGAGAGCGTTCTGGGAAGCAGGAGCAATTCCAAAGGCAGCCCATTCCAGACAGTCAGGCCACCACCAAGAAATCATGATTTTGCATGGTAGCTGTGTGTGCAAATGGAACTATGAGCACCGCCCTCCCAGAGGAGCGAAGGGAGCGACAACCCTGGGCGCCCGATATGGGACGACAAAGGTCCCGCAGATAGGTTGGGGCAAGGCCCAGCTGACATTGCCACACCAGGGAGGCGATCCTGTACACAATGTGTTGGCGGACAGGGAGCCAGCATAGGGTTTCCAGCATGTAATCAGAGACATGATCGAATTTGGGTATTCGGCCAATAAGGCACACCACAGAGTGAAGCACCCCCCCGGCCGAGGCATGCCAACCGATCAGACTGTAGGCCAGAGTAAAGAGAAGGACAGTAGTCAAATCAAGCACAGACAAATGAATGCAGTAAAGTGGTTGCAGCACTGGGAGTCAGTGAGCGTGTTACAGTGCGAAGCTTGCGCAGCTGGTAAAAGCAATTGCGACTAAGACAATGGAGGTGAGGAGCAAGAGTAAGTTCTTGGTCCAGTAGGATGCCAAGGTCACGAACCGTAGTGGAGAAAGTGTAACTGGGTAATTCAGCAGCAAGGGTGGTTAAGTCAAGCGTGGCAAGCTGCCGCCGGGTGCCCAGCCAAATGAATTTAGTCTTTGCCGGGTTAAGGCGAAGGCGGTTTGACGACATCCACATCCCCAACGCATCCAGTGTCCGACTCATAGCCCGGACTGCAGAGGTGGCGTTTGATGACAGACAGTGCAAGTATGCCTGCATGTCATCTGCATAAAGCTGACACAAGACCACGTGCTCTGCAAGGAGTGAGGCAAGACCCGAAGTATAAATAATGTACAGGAGGGGTCAAGGACTCGGTCGCAATATTAACGTGGAGTACAATACAATACAATACAACACAATACAACTGGGGCGCGGTGGTGTAGGGGTATGTTCGGTGCCTTGCAGCTGGAGGGTTGCGGGTTCGAATCCACCTCAAAAGCCGCCGCGTAGGGACCCTGGGCAAGTCCTTCACTCGCAATTGCTCATGCGCTTTGGCGTGAAACTCCGATTCAGCGTCCGCACAGTAGTCGGGAGCGCCTCTGAATTGGAATCTGGAAGGGGCGCTATAACAAGTGTTCAAATGCAATACAAATACAAAAGGACGGAGCCCTGGGGCAGACTACAGAGCTGGGACCCACCGAGACCTAGTCGGACCATGCATCACACTAAGAGAGCGCCCGTGAAGAAAGAAGCCAATCCATTCCAGAAAATTTCCAGACAGCCCAAACGAGACATTAATCCGTTTAAGAAGAATTTCATGGTCTACAGTGTCAAAAGTGGCGCTGACATCAAATAGGGCCAGCAAGGTGAGCTGTGATCTGTTTATTGCCCCGTAGATGTTGGACAGAAGCCAGAGAAAGAGTCTCAGTTGAATGGAATTTTTGGAATCCGGACTGGCAGGATGGAAGAAGATTGTTCCCCTCTAGGTAGGTGATGAGTTGACCTGCAACTATCTTTTCGATGACTTTAGACAGGAATGAAACGTTGGCTATTGGCCTGTAGTTCGCAGGGTCCGAAGGATCTAAGCCGTCGCTCTTTAGTACAGGGATCAAGATGGATCTTTTCTGCGATGGAGACAGAACACCATCTTGGATGGACCGATTGCACAGGACTGTTAGTAGCGGGAGCAGAACATCCACGTACTCTTGGAGCAGGAAGGTAGGGAGTGGGTCCAGTTCACATGACTTAGGTGGCGAGGCAAGAATGAAGCAGCATAGCTCTTCACTGGTAACCGCGTTCAGGGTAGGCAAACGGAAATCAGTAGTAGAGTGTTGAGGAGGTGAAGAATTTTCAGTGGCACAGCGAACATCGAGTATCTTGGTTGTATACGAAGGAAGCCAGAAAGTCATCAGCAGTGAAGAGCGGAGCATTCGGAGGATGGCCCCGGCAACAACCGAGAAGAGTGTCGAATGTGGCCCACAGCCGCTATGGTTCTGTGGTGTGGGAGGCAATCCTGGTCTCCCAGTATGTCCTCTCATTTTCTCTATATTGACAGTGAATGTTGCGGACAAACTGCACCCAGGCAGAGCGGTCCGATGGAAGCCTGGTGCATCTATATTTTCTTTCGTGTCGGCGAGCCTATCGCCGCAGGGAGCGGCACTCCTTGTCGAACCATGGTGAAAGGGGGCACCGGCGGACTCTGGCCGGACTCAACTGGAGGAACAGGTCGATGACACCGGCCATAGTCGCTTCATAGGTTGCGAAGGCTTCCTCGGCTTTAATGCATTAACAGTGACAAGCTAGTTTTAAAATCTTATGTTTCCATTTATTTAGATGAAGTATCTTGTTGCCCTTTGTCAATTAACACAGACAATGCAGACCTATACTGTGTTATACATTTTAAATATTCAACTAATACAATTATTCTCCCAGGCACTAGCCACTGAGGAAGGTTATGAACATGGGTCATGATAAACATCTATATATATAATCCAAAGTCTCTTTTTTCTGTCCTTCCGTATGTTTGTCCATCCGGCTAAAGGCTCAGAAACGGAACGCTTTAGCGATTTGAAAAAATTTACAAAACATTATTACGCAACGTCTAGGTCAACGCGACTATTTTCAGCTCGCAATTTTATTTAAACGCCGATATATGGCCATTTTAAATTTCCAACTTTTCGACGAGGCTATATCTCAATACCGGTCTCTTACACCATGGCCATGATAGTAAGGCCATTTGTTCACGTCACGCATGCTAATTAAATATGCAATCTTACGTCACACGTAGCATATAGGTCAACGCTCTGATTCGCAACCAATCACGTTGACCGTTGATGTAACATCAGAAATGGGGACCACGGGAGAATTTCTAGGTCATCGGACTTAAAGATTCGCCAATGCAACACTTTAGCGATACGAAATTTTTAACGAACGTTTTCATTTGAATTTCTATAGATCTCAACCCAACTATATTTCAACTCAAAAATTTACTTTAAATTCCGATATTTGGACATTTTAAGTTTCGATGTGGTCATAGTTTCAATGCCATCAAATGCATGGGAGTATATATTACATAGAGTTGCAATTAAACAAATTTCAAGCCAGCGCGTAAATTCGCCAGAGGGACACACGAAAAATTTTCACATCGTTAAATTCAAATTCACAGGCGTTGACGAAGATGTCGTTAAATTCAAATACACGGGCGCTGAGGAAAACCCGGGCGAACGCCGGGTAAAAACTGCTAGTTTAAATATAAATATGTGCACTAGCAGAATATGAGGATTTGCCCGAAATTTGTGTTCGTTCAGACTTCTAATGTAACCTAATTAAGAAACAGCTTAGAAACGCATTATGTGATTTACAAGCAGTGTTCTGTTGGACAGTTCGATGTTGGTCAGCAGCTGTATCAATTAGCTAAATTAACTTTGAAATAATATGAATGCTGACAAAATTTGTGCACTGGCAGAATATCGTTGTGCATGCTATTCAGCACCAATACACTAACTTGCTTGGCCATTCCTGTGGAGCCTCATGCTATCAAGTTAGTATCATGAAACCTGATACAATGGAAGAGTCCATGGTAGTGCATAAGAAATGTAACAAACGTCTGAATGCCATCCAAATCACTCAGAAAGGACAGTGAAAGAAATAACTCAGAGAATGCTAATTAGGTTACATTAGAAGTCTGAACGAACACAAATTTCGGGCAAATCCTCACATTCTGCTAGTGCACAGATTTTGTCAGCCCTCATAATATTTCAAAGTTAAATTTAGCTAATTGTTACAGCTGGTGACATATTTAGCTTACTATGTTGAGAAACAGAGACCTGGACACTCAGCAAGGACCTGGAGATGAAGCTGAATGCCTTCAAGTGGTGGTGCCTCAAGAAGATAGTGCACAGTCCCCTTTAAAGCATATCACTATCACGGAAATTTATCACCGCACGATACACTTTCTAGTGTCAGAGTTGATTCAAACACAGAACAGGGAAAGCTTACCTGTGCCCACTCAACCTTGCACTACACATGAGATGGGCTCATCTGCTGGCTGCATGTTGTGGAAATAGCAATGCTGCAGAGATAAACATGGTATAGATGATGGTGTTCAGAAGGCCAAAACAAGGTGCATGTTGCAAAACCATATGGCATGGCTGATACCTATGCTACGAAGTGTCCTCCCAGACAGTCTGCCTATTCATCTGGCCCACATAATACACTGGTGTAGCTGGCTACCAGCTGTGACCAACCAGTGCTGAGTGCTGTGAGCCTAATTAATGCCTGGACTGGCCTCTAAACTCTCTGATTATATTATTGTCTCCACTTCTGTAACTATGTACTGGTATGTAAATGTATATCTTCAAAAATTTCTTGGCACCTCACAAAAGCTGATTCAGGAGGCCCAGTTTGTTCAATCAATGATGCCTCTGGTAGCAAGTATATCACTTGTTTTGTACTGTAGGTACCGGTAGTTCTTCGGTGTCATAAAATAGTCGCTGCTAGTCAGCTTACAGTTATAGCTTGATGTCCTTGTACAAAGTTTTAAAATGCTCTATAGACAACCATTTGCAATTAATCTATAATTCTGGACAAAATGAGATTTCTAGAAGCATGAGTTAAGTTTTACTATAAATTGGCTTGCATGCCACAAATTCATAACCAGTCCCAAAGGAGTATTTATCCACCACATAATTCAACCACATTGCAACATTTTGACTGCACAGAAAGATTACCACTTGTGATTGCTCATCACTAAAACCGGCCAGGACAAACTCGCACAACTATAACTCATTCTGTATGCAAGGTATATATAAAGTAGGGCTGGGCATTTAACATGTTATTAACGCGATTAATGCGTTAATTAATTAGCGCGATTAAATTTTTTAACGCAGTTAACGCGATTGTCACTGCGCTCAACTATTTCTAGAAATGCGCTAAAACAATTCTTGATAAAACTGCTCAGTTTAAACTTTAAACTTAAAAGGAAAACTAAAAAGTAAAAACAAGTAGTGAAAGCATTGTGTGCATTTTGTTTATTGACTGCAATCATTGGTATAGCGCATATTAAACGTAATTACTCTGACAAGTCGGTACAGTGGTTGTACTTGTTATCTATTGTGACATGCGTTAAAAATTTTAATTGTGCGATTAATTTCGATTAACATTTTTAATCGTTGCCCACCCCTATTATAAAGTAATCCTTGTTACAATGTTGTTTTGGCTATGGCTCCCAAGTTCTGCATTGACATGGTTTATTTTGTACGTTCAATATAGCCTACTTATGCTTTTTGTAGTGTTCTTAAAATAAACTAATAGTTAAAATTTGCCTGGAAACAGGAGGAGAGAAACAACGAGTATCAATTGCAAGAGCTATACTAAAGAATCCTCTTATACTGGTTTATGATGAGGCAACTTCATCGCTTGATACCATCACAGAACATGTAAGTCTGTAATAAAAGAGTTTAATTTGTAACCTTGATATTTTTTTGTATTAATGTGCAAGTACACGTATGATGCTGTTTTCGTTTTAACTGCTGCTAGACCTATGGGCTTACTGGCATGATAAAATAAATCAGTATACACAAATAGGTGTCCAAGAGTAAGTAAGTGAGTAGGTATATTCTTTATTAACCAATTGCTAATCGCACTTAGGTGTACACAGTTATAAACACAGTTAAAAAGTATATAGCATCCTGACAATAAATGTTTTTCGCATCAAGTAAGTATATAGCATCCTGACAATAAATGTTTTTCGCATCAAGTAAGTTAGTTAGCAAGTAAGTAAGTGAGAATATCCCTTTTAACCCTTACTGGGGAAGCCATACATACGTCATAACGTAACTTTTCGCCAGCCGGGAAGCCGCATATATACGTCAAGCTAGGTATTGGATTTTCGCTGGCTGGGATGCCATATAAATACGTCGTACAAGGCTCAATTGTTCTAGATTAGCTTGTGTGTAGTTCTAAATTTATTCTAGGTTAGCGAGTCTATGGGTAGGACAAGGGTTATCCATTAGTAAAAGCATTTTGTTGACAACAGTCTCGTGTCATTTTCGCATTCATTTAGTAAATAAAACTATGGCACCAAGAGGTCGTAAGCGAACATCAGCCAAGTTTTGACAGAGATTTTCGGGGATGATAATTCTTCACAGTCTCAATATTGAGAATTAGATGAAGCGGAATTTGAACTTGATAGTTTATTGTATTGTATTGTATTGTATCTAAAGATTTATATAGTAATTACATAATTTAGATAGTAATTGCAACGCAAACAGTAGCAGTGACAGCGGAGGTTCAGACTCAGAAAATGAAACAGAAAGTACATCATTTCTATACTGCTGACTCGTTCCTTGTTTCAAGGATTATTATGCAAAAACATAGCAAATGTTTGTCGTTTACAGTGACAATCAGTGTCATCATGTACATTTCTATTGTCATACTAAAATATAGCAAATGTTTGTTTTGAACAGTGACAATGAGTGTCATTATGTACAATTCCATTATCATACTATATGGGAACTGTTTATCGTGAACAGTGACAATGAGTCTCGTTATGAACATTTTCCCGCCTGAGTAGTTTCCTTGAAGGGGCGCTATATAAATTCCCGAATGAATTAAAGGAATGAATTTCTATTTATTTACTCCGGAATTTGTAGTAAAAACTGAAAAAATAGTTGTCAAAACGAAGAACATTGAGTTACTAATATGTTAAAGAGCATCCTACAAAATTGTGTTTTCAGCTAAATTAATTCCCCAGGAGCTGGTTGTTAACCACATAGGTTATTCCCCAGTTAAGGGGTTAATAGACCAATTGTCAGCCGCACCTTTGTGTACAATCAATGTAGTCTCGAATTTATCTACGAAAGACTTGGTTAGACCTAGTGATGAAAGTTTTACACATCAAATTATCTGCGGGAGGAATTATATGGTCACGAGCCGGAGGGTGGAGGGAATACTTAAAAGTTTTAATAGGGGGAAGCAAATCATGTAACACTTTCCCATAAAGAACATGTGTTACATGATTTGCTTCCCCCTATTAAACCGAATAAACCGCCAAAGTTCGCAAAGCGTAAAAGGATTGGCGGGCTTGACAGCATAGTTTTTGGATATGATTATTAAATCTTATGTCATCAGAAATGGTTGCTCCCAAATATCACCATATCGGTATCCCTGGGTAGACCTGTGGTGGTGCCTATGGTGGTAAGGTGACCAAGGCCACCCTTGGGTGGTGAATTGTCATGTCACTGGTGTTCTTTTGGTTCAAATTCAGGTTACAGTCAGCAGCCCATCGGGAGATATGGTCCAATTCTAAAGTCACAGAAGCACTATTTGAAGAAGAGATTAAAAGATAGCAGTCATCTGCATATTTGAGGATCCTGTTTGCAGGGTCAGCTGGTTATTGCAGTAATGAAGTTCATGGGTCCAAAGCTTGATTCCTGAACCATACTGGCATTTATGTCAATGTCAGTTGATATTTCCCCAAAGAATTTGGTACAGTGCTGGTGACCATTAAGGAAAGCAATGATTCAATTATAGACATACCCCTTTTGTCCCATGAATATCATAATTTTAAACAAGGGCTTTGGTAAAGGTCAGGCATGTCATGGCCCCAACTTGCAAATCTAGGGCAAGAGGTCAATCACATTTTAGTCAAACTGGACCCAAGATTAGGTGTTTACAAATATCAATATAACCTTGGTCCTTCTCTTCTTTAAGTTCTCTGCCCTTCGGCAGGTTCCAACTTCCAATGATGCCACTCTTCTCTGTGCTGTGCTTTTTC